>JAODKM010000025.1:14680683-14694122 GCA_026780845.1 Petrocephalus sullivani
CGACTAATGAAAATGTATTCGACCAAGCCCTCTTCATATCGACTAACGTTTAGTCGACTATTTGGGGGCAGCCCTACGAAATAGCACCAAAAAAAATCCGCGAAAGGTGAACCGCGTTATAGCGAGGGACCACTGTACAATATATACAATATTGATACAATACAATGATACAATAAGGTATCAATTATTATACACTATGTATTCCCAAAACATTAAGACCATATTCAGAGATAAGATTAAAGCAAGTTCCCCTGATCTCTAGTCTTCATGAGTCTTGTAATGAAAGGAGATTAAATCAAATGTGAACTGGAGCAGGAAATCTCTCACTACACCATGGAGTGTGCCTTCTCAGCAGAGCAGGAAGTGAACTCAAAACCACTGTTTACATATAAATAAAGAACAACCTACCTGGACCACTTCAATGCCCCTTTTCCTGTAAAGAGAGGGAGAAACAGAAATAGATTAGCATCAGTGCCGCAGATTCTCAACTCAGTAATGCCAGAATTATGATTCAGAGATAAATGTGGTTTTGTTATGACTGCGACAAGAAAGTGTTTGGAGATTTTAAGAACGGCTTTTCTAAACAGCACTGGTGCCTTTCAAAGAGCAACCAACGGTGGTCACCCTTTCCCGGCCACAGGGGGGGTCTCTTATAGGTGCCCCAAGCTCATTCTAGATCATTCTGTAGTGCTAACCGAGTCCATGCCGTCACAAACAACCTTCTATGACCTTCCCCAGAGTAGCAAACACAGGTCAGTCAGCAAAACGGGACAGTGCCCCCACCCCCCCCCCCCGCAGGCAGCCCATTCTGCATCCTCATGACCCAGTGTACACCAGCTCTGTGCCGAGATATGATCAGACGTGTGACAGCCTTAAACTGCACTAACCGAACTTAGGGACCCATGTGTTTGTTCCCTATATCTGATCAGCCGTGAAACTTCCTATTAAATTAATTTGTTAAATAATCATTTAGTTGTTCAGGAGCTAGAAATGATTAATCATTGATTACATAATTAATAAGGAACACCACTGATATATAAACATGGACCTTCTCTTCACATGATTATTCCCCACGATCTGAGTAACACATCAGGGAAGCACAAGTTAGTTTTCGGCCAACCAGGTTGATTTAACCTTATAAAAACAATCTTTCCAGACTTAAGAAGCCAGCAAGCAGAGTGCGTCATGTGGACCAGCTTTGGGAAAGAGCAGGTGAGGCATGATCCCGGTGCGCAGACCTCCCAGAGTTAGGGGAGTCCAGCAATCCCGACGTCCACAACGAGGAGAGAGCCCAAGCAATAGAGGACCCCCCCCCAAGCAAAAAACTGTGACGGCCCTTTCTGTGATCTGCCAGCACAAGCCTGGAGACCATGTGTGGTTACAGAGACTGGGACAACTATGGCAACCGGTGTTACTGTGAAGACTGATCATTTGAGGTAGTGTACAGGCTGTAAGTAACCATCATGTATTCCAGCGGCACCAGAAACACACTAAAAATCCCAGGAGCCTCCTCCCAACTCGGAATTACGGCAACCAAAACACCAGCTAAGAAGGGCCTCAGTGGTACATGTCCAAGGCCATTCCATTTCAGTCATAATCAATAACACAAAAACAAGATGTTAAAAGTAGGCATTTAGAAAATGTAGCATCAATGCTGCTACCAAGCAACCCGGGAAGTTGTCAAAGAGGAGTGGATGAAGTCCGGAAGACTCATGACACTCCATCAATCGCAGAGAATACCCCTCCTTCACTGATAGCATTTGTTCAGGCACGTTTGAAGACAACTGCACAGACAACTTATAACTTGTCAAAAGGCTCCATGAATGACTCAGCAAGGTCAAGGACGATAGCAGGTCTTTTGGGTTTGGGGGTAATTTTTTGGGTATAGTTCCCCCAAAATAGTTTTTTGGCAGTGATGTTTATTTGCAAAAAAAAATTAAAAATGTAAGAGAATGTAAGCATTCTCGTTAGCCAGTCGACCCTGCGCGCCTGGCGTTTCAGCAAGCCCTGACGTGCAAGCCCTGACGTGCACCCCGCTGCCAATGAGGCTCCTTCATCAGCCAGCTGTTGTGCAAGTTTGCCGCGGGAACCATGGAGAGCGGGCGCGGGAAGTGGGCAGGCTACGTCGCTGGCATGGCGTGCGGCCCTGCGTTAGTCACGGCGCCGAGTGAGGAAATACCGGCTTTCTGCGCGGCCAAAGCTAAGCCACCGCGAGCCTCTGAGGAGAATGTGACGGACATGTGAGCCCGCGTCACGGCGCGCGGAATGTCCACTATGTTAGCTATACGTCACACCTAAATTACAAGAAAAGTCAGCGGTGGAATTCCTACTCGCAGGGCTATCTGACACCACGGACCTTTCCTGAATCATGAATGAGGCACGCAGTTTCATCCGGTGCACACGGCATCGGCAACACGCAGGCCGGGTCCGGTTCTGTTAGAACCGGTGGGTTGCAAAGGCAGTGGAAGGGGATCAATAGGGGTGTCCCTCAGACTGTACGTGGCGATCGGCTACGAGGTCCGGTGTAACCATGGCGAACTGCGAAACAGACACACGGCCGGCAAATCCATAAGCAGGCAAAAGGACAGTACAGGAGCAAGCTAGGAAAAAGCAGCCCGCTGCCCCTGTCACACTGTCAGAAAAATGGGGACCAAATCTGTACCTCTGCTTGTCACTGGGTTTGTACCCTCAAGGGTCTGCCGACTGTACCCTAGCTGTAGGTACGTTTAAGATAAGGACATTTTTGTACCATTGGGGGTACATTAATGTCATTTGTACTTTGGGGATGTTTCTCAGAGTCCATTTCTGTACCTTAAATTAGAATAAAAAGTACATTCAGCTACAGCTGGGGTACAAGCGGCAGGCCCTTCAGGCAGCTAAGGGTACGAGCGGCAGGCCCTTCAGGCAGCTAAGGGTACGAGCGGCAGGCCCTTCAGGGTGCAGCTCCAGTGACAAGCAAAGGTACAAACTGCTACCATTTTTTTCTGGCAGTGCAGGATCCCAAGTTCAATGCCGCAAAGAGGCATTCTCTACACTGCCCCCGCGCGCCCCCCCACCGCCAAGAGGCATTCTCTACACTGCCCCCCCGTCACAAAACTTGGAAATAGCCCCTTTGGAGACCAAGCTGAAATGGATTCCAGGGAACACTGATCTTAATTTTAATGAACAGTGCTGAGCAGAGCTCTCCTTTCAGAAAGCACCGTCCGGTAGCCAGCTGGACTGGACAGGCAAGCCCCCCCCTGGCCAACAACAAAACCAGCCAGATGCTGGGGAAGAAGGGGGATTTGGGGGGTGTGGCCGTATGGGCAACTCAGGAAGAAACTCACAGGTGTAAGCACACACACACACATATTCTTCTGCCATAAATAAAGCAAAGAGAAGGACTGAGGCTGCTGGGAAAAACCCTTTTAAAGCTTTTCAAAGCGAGTGCGGGGGGGCGGGGGGGGTGACTCACCCCCCCCCGCAGCAGGCAGACTGTGGCAGGCCGCAGCACTGGTTGGGTCGGCCCGGCGAGGGGCGGCTTTCAGGTATTTCTTGTTACACTGTTGCCTTAGCAACTGTGTCGCAGCGAAGCATTCCATGACACTGCCGGCCGATCCCCGGGAGAACGCCGCATGCCCCGGGCCTCAGACAGCCGCCCCCCCCCCCCGTCTCCATCACATGGTGCCCGCCACGGCCGGCCCAGCCAGTCTGACCAGACCCGTCCTTTCACACAGACCCAGATAACTGAGGCCGCTCTCCAAAACATCCAGTGCTGCTAAAAAAGGACTTCACTACCAAAAGGCCAAAAATACAAAAATACGAAGAGCTCTTCTTTTTCCGGCGGGGGGTCTGTCTTTGCATTCTCATCCCGGTTGCCGAGCAACGCGACATCAGCCAGGAGGCCCTCAGCCGCATTACACTGCTCCTTACGGTCACCGCCTGACCCTAAGCTGGCCTGCTGCCTGGAGATCACCACGGCACGTGACCATGACGAAGCACTTTGCCGTTTCACACGAAAGTGAAGGTAACATCCAGCTAGAACGGCCTGGCCCTGGTCAGGCACCCCCATCAGCATGAGTCAGCGTCCATATCGGACACGGCCTTGCAGTTACGAGGGTCCCAGGCGGGACAGGAACCGTCCAGATGGATACAGATGAGGGTGTCAGTATACAAGACACAGGCTACCCATTAAGTGAGTGACATCCCAGCACCTTCTACCCTAAACAAAATACATTCCCTTACCATCCCAGGATCCAAGTCAAGAAGTACATTTCACAGATATTAGGTGGACCTTCATGGTTCACATCAGTGGCAGTAGTGGGTTGGACGTCTTCTCTGTCTTCACCCACATAGGCCTGAAACAATTTATGGATCAGCTGTCCCATTGAGTAGAGGGGTAGTTGAACTCAGTTCGTGGGATATTCTAACAAAGGACCTTTGTTTCTCAACATGAGGCAGGTGCTACCAAGAGTCAACACGGAAGTAGACGAGAACAGACACGACCTCAATGTTCTTCCCTTTCTTGAGCTGTGGACAAGAAAGTTGTTTGAGGACCACAGCAGTCAGGGGACCCATTTGCAGTTCAATCCAGCCCAGCCTCCTGTCTCCTCCCTATCCTGCCTGAAGCATCACCAGCGACCACACAAGGATCTAGCTGGTCCAGTCCCTCTGGGATCTAACTGTCCTCTGTGAGGTCTAGATCCCCCAGGCAGATACTGGCCAAATCCAAACAGTCACAGTCAACTACCCCCTATGTTTGGATGCCTGACCAGGGGAGGGGGGGGGTTGTTTTCCCATGACCCCCTTTCCAAGATGGCTACCGGGACCCAATCACAGCCGGGTCCCTGGAACGGGGATTAGGGAAATCGGCCTTCCCAGGTCTTTGCTGTGCTCCTGCTCGTTGACGCACAACACAGCGGTCTTTGTGCCTCAGTAGGATGGGTTTACAGCAATGCGTTTAGCGAGCAAAGCACCACTGACTCTGACCCACTTATCAGCCTGTTATATAACTCGGCGTTCTAACCCGAGACTGGCGGCCAGACGAGCTATTGTCAGAAGATGTACCCTCGCTGGCCGCAACACACACCCAGGAGGATCACTCTCCAGTCCAGCGTACACATTCACGCCTCTCCACCCCAGCTACGGCTCCTTATTACTCCGGGTCCCACCAGCTTGCCGGGGAATCCCCAGGAAGCCCGTCCCACGACTTCTCCTTAGAGCCTGGTCTATTCTTTTTTTTTTTTTTTTTTTTTGAGTCAAGTCTTCAATCTTTTTATCGTCTCAATAAATTGAAAGGATATCCTGGTGCACGCCCACGCTGACGTGTCACCGGGGCTTCCACCCATAATGCCAAGCCCAAGGCACCAGGAGTATCATGAATGAAGAGAGGCCACAAAACATAACATTTCCTCACCATTAATAAGCTGGAGCGCGGGAGGACCGCGGCAGGAGCACGGGAGGAGCGCGGGAGGAGCGCGGGAGGAGCGGGAAAACACTGCAGCGGTGAGGCTGCATTTCAGGAATGTTAAAGTACTCTGCAGCTCAACCAAATACCTAAATCTAACATAAAAAGATGTCACCACTGGAATTAGAGTGCTATAAATCAGGTCAACGAACTAAAGGCAGCGAGGCGGACGCAAACGGCAGTACAGGCTGGGGTAATCCCTCTAAAAATCCCTTAAACCGTCCACACAGGCAGAAATGTCAAAAGAGGGATGCAGATGCCAGTTCACATAAGCAGCCTATGCAAAATCCGGATGAGACTGACTGTACCCAGGTAAACCAGACTGTCGCTAACAGACCTGGTGCGACGTCCTACACGCCATGGGGGCCCCTCACCAATGAGCAAAGTAGGCAGAGCTTCCAGGACCAGCACATTTGCATTGGACAAAAACACAAACACAGCATTTTCAAGTGCGATACTCTTAGTGGCGGAGTTTGTATAACAAGAAAGGATGAACAAAAGGAAAGAGAGGATGAGAATCTGCAATGAGTCCCCCAGTAATGAGCAATAAGCAGCCTCTGCCTCCTGAGAGCGGGGACAGGTCTGACAAGGAGCCGCGCGCCATCACAAGCTGATACAGGCTGCTGTGTGCCCCTGTCAGAGCTACACACGGCCTCATAACAAGCCAGCCAGCGCACTGCCCATTGCCTGCTACAGTCAGCTGTTAGGAACACATTATTTTCTTTGGTCTCCCCTTAGTAGGTCTACACAAAGTCTAACTTTAGAGAAAAAAAAAAGTAAGCCACATAAATCTGTGTCTAGCAGGGCACTAAAAACGTGGAAGGCCCTACCTAATATATCAGACGTCGCATAAACAGGTCGTATTGGTAGAAAGATGCCCAAGTTCCTGACAGACGCGTCGTAGTGCGGAATGGTCCCCCGATTGAAGTACGGTATTAAAAAGCCCAAAGGGATGGGAAATGCGGCTCCCATCTCTCCACCCCCAGATACCCGGGGGTATAAGGGGCCGTCCCTGTGAGATACCCGGGGGTATAAGGGGCCGTCCCTGTGAGATACCCGGGGGTATAAGGGACCATACCTGTGAGATACCCGGGGGTATAAGGGACCATACCTGTGAGATACCCGCGGGTATAAGGGACCGTCCCTGTGAGATACCCGGGGGTATAAGGGGCCATACCTGCACAGATCAGCGAAGGCCTGGAAGTTCAGCTTCTTCATCTTCTTCTCGCTGAGCCAGTAGCCCACCCGCTTGCCCCTCAGGAAGGTCTGCATCGCCGCCGCGTCGATCGGCAGCTCGCCGAAAACAGGAAGCCGTCTCAGTCCGCCAACCTACCGCCAGGCGGGGGTCAATAAGACACCGTCACCGGGGCGCGGGGGCGAGACGCGCACTTAGATCCCGCACGCTTCCGACGTCGGCCCACACGGCTATGCGCGCCTGATGATGATGATAATAATAATAATAATAATAATAGTAATGATAATAATAGTAATGATGATAATAAAACAGCGACAGACACACATCCCCCGCGGCTTTCGGGAGGATGCAGCCCCACGCACTCGCTAACAATGCCGCCGCGCACGCCGCCCGCTCCCCGCCGTAAATACGCAGCAGCAGCCGGCGCGCTTCCCGGCTCTGAGCGCGGCTCCGGGGGCCGCCAGCCGCTAACATGCGCCCGGACGCGCAGGGCCGCGGGCACCGTACCCGCTAACGCATCCTCCGACGCCTTCCGCAGCCCGCTAGCGGACCATTCTCCGGGAGCGGCCCCCGCTGGCGTCCGGCGATCCCGAAGTCCTTCTTGGGGCTTTTGCCGTCCTAATGCTCGCTTGCGGGCTCCCAGGAGCGCCGGCTCTGGCGGACACACCCTCCGAAGTCAGGCTGGATCGAGCGGCGCCGGGCTCGGCATCACAGCGCCTCCGCGGCCATGCTGCTCTCTGCGCCGCCGCGTCCCGAGCGCCGCCTGCCTGCCGCCCGCCCCGCGTCTCTCCCAGCCCGCGTCAGCCTCCCCACAGCTCCCCTAGGCGGCGGCAGCGCCGCGGCGGTCCTCCCCTTAAAGAGACCGCGGCCCCGCCGTCCGGGCTGGGGGCCCCGCTGGGGGCCCGCCGACCCCCGGCAGGCGCGGCGTATAGCGGCCGCCTTAATGCTCTGTGAGTCACGCGCTTCGATTCCAGCAAAAATACGTCCGATTTAACAGAATGCACACACACCCCGGCACGCAAATGTTCTTACTAGACGTATATAAATACCAAAGGGAATATGCAAGTCATGTTTGAATTATGCAATCACACAAAGCATCATACTGCTGCCGTAACACCTGCCGTGGTGTGCATGCACCTTGGGCCCCCGTCCTGCAGCTCACACACTTGCGTTACCTTGTTACTTGCCGGTGGACGTTTGCAGGTGATCCGCAGCTGGAGAAGGTGCCCCGCAGAGGCTGGGAGTGCCGCAGAATCACCCTGGCGTCCCGTGTCAGGACCCGATGTAGCCCCGCACAAATAATGTTTGCATATCACCTTAGTGGGCTGGTAGCACTGCGCACCTTAAGCTGTAAATGGGTGGGAGCTTTGCTTTATATGGCTGGGTGGTACTGCGAGTTCTGTTTCAATAATTAACAGTCATACAATCCAGTCTACTAACAGAATAAACATTATTGTGAAAACCCAGTGATAAAGGGCACCATATAACACTATATGGTATTTGTTAGAGCGCGTTAGTCAGCTGACTAGTTGCACAAACTTCCCTTAAAACAAAGACGCTATACTTCCAATTCTCAGGTGTTAACATCGGTCATGCTCTAAGAGCAACTTCTTAATGAAAATGGTTACTGATTGTAGAGTTCCGATCCGCCACGACTCGGATTTTCTGCCTGAACTTTTATTCGGGCGAATCCAATACAGTAACGTGCACAGTATTCCCGTAACATATTGCTCGATCGGGTAGTAATTTCACAAACTCTGGTAAATTTGCGTAATCAGGATTCATGTTAAAAGTTACAACACCCACACAACTCCTGACAATATTCAAGATTATATGAATATTACATGAAGCTGTTAAGTACATCTAATTATACTTTGGACTATTGATTAGATATTGAACTCCGCTGCTGTAAAATTATAAAAGATATCTTATATGCCACCACAAGCTTGCACTGGGAAATGGAATACATTCTTAAATTAAAACACGATTCTCGTACCTATACTTAATAGAAAGGGTAAATATTGTGCATTAAAAAAGAATAGAGATAGGGGTATACTACAAAGCAATATTTTCTATTAGGCAAATAACTTAAGCCAAATGTAAGGACTGTGAATGTGATTTCTCTCTCCTGGGCGGTTTGGTTTAAGTCATCCAGCTAACTAGGAAATTCTACTTTGTGGAATATCCCTACAATGTCAATGATAATCTACCGAAACATAGAATAATAGGTTATGTGAAAAAGAAACAATCAAAAATAATCACTTGAAGCACATTAATATTAAACACGTGAAAATTATTATTCAAATCCAGAAAAAAAATGTGCATGAATCGTGTTTCCTACATATGTAATAGAGACGTTCCTGGTTGGCAGCCCTCCGAGCCACAAGGGGGCATCGCCGCTCTCCGGGGCAGTAGAATAGCTGCGAGGGAGGGGTTAAAGTCTCCCGGATGTGGCGTTTTTTTATTTTTAAAAGGAAGTTGATTACTTGGAAGTCAGATGACAGCAGACATGGGGAACATTGATCTGGACGGATGTGGTTAATTCTGAAACTAAGGCACTAAGAAAAAAGTTATCAGCTGGAAATCTAGTTGTTCAACTAGCAAAGAAAGGTGGGCTGCGTTGTGTACTTTTTGGCGATGTTAAAGGTTTTATAGGAAGTGGGAAGTTGGATAAATACAAATCTGACACATTCCTGTAGAGAGATTTGTATCACTCGTGCGCGGGTGTGTGCGGGAACAGCTTTCATTTTCTTAATGGGAGTGGCATTATTAGACGGGTTAGATTTCGCGAAGCGATCCCGGGATTTTAAATCGGCAATGTTAAAAAATGATTTTACGTAATGTACGGTTACACCAATAGTGGGCGTCATCTGAATAAGTCATGGAAGTATGTGTATAGCGAAGGACAATTGACGCAATACGTATAATTCACTTTTTTTAGGTGGTCAACGGTAACGCGATGCTGATTTATCAAATTATTCTTACATGAATAGGATTTCACATTTTAGAAACGAAATAAGAATATTCCTTTAATGTTGCGCAGTATTATGGACTTTTAGGTTTGTCTCTATTGAAAATGTTCGACTCCAGCGTCAGCTATCCCGACCACATAGCATCCATTTTCATTTGTTGTATTTAGGATCTTATAAATATGCAATGTCCCACTTAGTACTGACCTAATTAGTAACCCCACTGAATCAAGTTAGGATGCCTTTTCTTACTAAAAAAGGACACTGACTTGATCCCACTTGTACAGTTCTGCATTCTCAGTATGTTTTAGCACTGTGCTTAGGGGACACGTTATAATACATTCTTAATGCAGAATCACCAACAAGTACTTCGGTGATATGCTGGGCTATGGAGCCAAGACCATTTTCATGTAGTCTGTTGCATTTGTGTGAAATGTAGCCATGTGACGTCGGTACAGACCACTCTCCTTTTTCCAGACTGGAGTATGGAGAATGATGAACTTCCGCCAGCGGATGGGATGGATCGGTGTGGGGCTGTACCTTTTGGCTAGTGTGGCAGGCCTTTTCTACGTCTTTGAGATCAGCCAGACCTACAACCGACTGACTCTGGAACACATAGAACCGGTGGTTCCAGGGCCGCAGGCCACTGACGGCTCTGCTGTCCCTCCCTCCTCGTGGGTGCACGTTCTGAAGATGCACCTCCTATCCTTCCCCTTTTGGCTCTGGGCCACCCTCTTCCTCATCCCTTATCTTCAAGTGTTCCTCTTTCTCTATTCTTGTACTCGTGCGGACCCCAGGACTGTGGGCTATTGTATTCTGCCCGTCTGCCTGGCTGTGCTCTGCAGGCGGAACAAAACCTTTACCAAGGCATCCAATCAGATCAACCAGCTGCAGCTGATTGACACTTAACTGAAAGCAGAGCAGAAGACGGACAATCAGACTGCTAACCAAGACACTAGTAACAGATGGGTTGAGACGGCAGGTCTTCATATTTTTCAGTTGCTTGTTTTATTTGGAATCCAGTGTTCACACTCCACTTGTGATTAGATTTATGAACTTTTGAGCTAAAAATGATTGTGGTTATTTAAATAAGCAATTACATGTGCTGGTGATGATTCAGAAACATTTGCACAAGAGCTACCTACATCTCAGAATATCTTAGGAAGTTGTCAAGTATTTATCTAAAATTAACAAAATGTACCAGATCCTGCAGAAAGGTACCTGGCCACAGCCATTCAGATCTGCCGTTTTCTAATGTAGCCCGACTGGGTTTGTAGGCCCAGTGTATCATATGTTGATTATTTTTAAAACACTTTATATGAACAAGGGTTTGGGCATTCCGCCTCCTTTGCAAGGTGAAGATGTTGGATACTGTTAAATGGCTTTATATATTTAATATATCAGTCTGGTTATTTAAGTAAATTTTGAGCAAGTGTGAAACCAGGTAGTCCAATGTGCTTTGGAAGCTGGCATGTTTTCTCCTGTTAGAACTTTAAAATGGAAAACACTGGAAGCAGTCAGGGATACAGACACTGTAAAGGGGGAGCACAGATTCCCTGTACATTTGCTCACTACCCTTCTTGGTGTGCGCATTTGTTTATATACATATCTACACAGGTGCCATCTGGCTAATTGGTACAATCAGATTTTCGCTAATGTGCTGTTTGTCACATTTGATGGTGTTGAATTGTTTTTTCCGTATACCCTTGTCTCACCATGGTACAGCATTCTGGGAATGGTCCCAGGCTCAGTCAGAAAAGTATTAATTATTAATAATTGGGCCATATTTAGCGCCCTTTTGCCGGTGCCAATGTAATTTTTTGTGGCCCAGTTTCCTTTTTTGAAGGGTCTTGTCTTTTTTCCCAGTGAGAGGTTAACTTGTGTTCAGGAATGTTTTGCCTTTCAAATGCACTGTGATTCATTTTTTAATAAAGCATTTTGAGAATAATGTGTTTAGTATTTGTAAGTTAATTTGTTCTTATATCAATTGTAGGTTAGGTGGTGATTTTACTTATGAAATGTTACGTACTCCAACTCCATACTTTGCTAATTTAGACTATGTAAGTAACATTTGCCTCACCACAATAATCTTGAGTGATAACTTAAAATTGAGCAAAATAGAAGACTGCAGGGTAAGGACATGGTTGTCTGTTTCAGGTGGACTGTCATGTAAATGTTTAATTTTAAAAATTAAAGCGATATTTCCAATTGTCAATCTACCTGGGATCAATGTAATAAATTATAATTATTATCCATGAGTCTGTTCACCGTGGTGATTAACATTAAGCACGTTCTACACATATTAACCTATGGTTATAACAATCATACGGCATGTATTATGTGTGCCTCAAACCCATCGATTAGAGCTATTTGTTATATAACAATAATTATCTGTATTATCATCCTATTTCCCTAACCTATCATAACCCACCATTTCTTTTCACCAACCAATCCAGTAAGAGCATTTCTGCACAACAATCGCTGGGGGGGGGAACAAATCCTAAGGGGGTGCTGGATGCACAGGGCGGACACGAGCGACGCCCGCATGCGGGCAGATGGCCGCGAGCAGATCCTTTCCCGCCAGGCGCGTGCACGTGACCCGGAACCGGAAACGCGTCGCCGCGGCTCCGCGCGCCTCAGTTTCGTTTGCCAGTCATTAGCAGCAGAATAAGAGCGGCGGGGATCGCGGCCGAACGCCCGTTATGCCGTGCGGCGTGCGCGGGGGTAACTAACCGAGGCTTATCGCGGCGCGGTGCCCTGGTCCGGGGCTGCTTTTCCTGAGGATGGCGCTGAGCGGCGAGGACCAGCGCACCGTCTCCCTGCTGGACGTCCTGGAGGAGGACGACGAGCTGGAGGAGGAGGCCTTCGCGGTGCTGGGCGCCAGCGACCCGGACAAATGCTCGTACCCGCAGGTAGGGGGGTGCATCTGGGCCGCTCCTGCATGCACCCGAAGCCCGGCTGCAGCCCAGACTGCGGTGCGTTGGGAAGCAGCCAAGCACCTGTCTGTCTAATAATAAGGGCTCCTTTATCCAGGGCCATGAACGCAGCAAACATAAACGGGTGCATTGTTCTTTTTGTAGGAAAAAGCGTATTAAGTTATGTAGCAATGTGCAATAAAAGCAAATGCTTTACTCTTTGTGGCCCGGGGCCCGGCGGCCCCCCCGTAACGCGTGGCCCTGTTGTTCCCCTCGCAGGGCTACGTGAAGCGACAGGCGCTGTACGCCTGCAGCACCTGCACCCCCAGGGGGGCCGAGCCGGCGGGGATCTGCCTCGCCTGCTCATACACCTGCCATGAAGGACACGATCTCTTCGAATTGTACACTAAAAGGTGAGCGCTGCCCGGGGGCTTCTTGGCCGTGATGGGCCGGCATTCGGTACATTGGTTAGGGCATGTCCTTTGTATAATGCCCCACGGTGTGTCGGAAAGTCTTCCTCCAATTAATCAATTAATAAATAATTTATTATTATTATTAATATAAATTACTATTTTTAATTTGGCCAATCCAGTGTCTTTTAAGATTTTTTTTTTTTTTTCAGTTTAAAAATTTTGCTCCAGTGCTGGATTTTTTTTTAAATGTTTTATCACGTTTCACTTTAATGTATATTTTAATATTTTAGGTCTTATTTTTTTCAGTTTCAGGTCCTTTGTTTTCAGATTCAGGTTTTTTTTTTCTTTTTTTTTCTCTTCAGTTTCAAATTTTCTTTTTTTTTCCGGATTCGGATCTTTTTCAGTTTCGGACTTTTGGCACTGATTTGGCGTAGGGGCGTGGTGTCTGCTGAGGGGGGCGTGGTGTCTGCTGAGGGGGGCGTGGTGTCTGCTGAGGGGGGC
>JAODKM010000025.1:14694222-14705133 GCA_026780845.1 Petrocephalus sullivani
TTTTTCCGGATTCGGTTCTTTTTCAGTTTCGGTCTTTTGGCACTGATTTGGCGTAGGGGCGTGGTGTCTGCTGAGGGGGGCGTGGTGTCTGCTGAGGGGGGCGTGGAATGATGAGTGACAGCATAACGTAGGCGGACGGCCTCCTCGCCTTCGGTATATAGTACGCTCCTATGGGAGGCCAAATGATTCAAAATTTAATTTAGCTCCATACTCGTGGTGCCCTAATGGCACCCTCTGCTGGTACGTGTCAGACGCAGCTTTCAGGGTAAGCTGCACAAACGCACCCGCAGCAGCAGAGATGTGGCCTTTTGCTAACGCTTCAGCATAGGAAGGGCATACCTTCCGTGTTGCTGCGCTGACCTCCTAGGTGTGATAGTTCCTCTCCTTCATGTTTGTTCAACCTTTTCTTTGGTTGCAGAAATTTTCGCTGTGACTGTGGCAACGCAAAGTTTGGGGGATTCGAATGTAAACTCTTCCCAGTAAGTCGCCATGCTCCTCTCCCCACCCCCCAAAATCTTCACTGCTGATTTTCCCAGTATTAACCATATGCCACTTCTTTCTCTGGTCATGTATAAGGAAAAAGACAAGGTGAACCCCAACAACACATACAGCCACAACTTCTTCGGCTTGTACTGTACCTGCGACAGACCGTATCCAGACCCAGAGGACCAGGTGAGGCCCCCTGACCAAGTGCGACAGCGGAGGGGGGTGTGCACTGGCTAACAAGTACTCCTGGGTAATGTAGTTCTGACTGTCCTTACCAGGTTCCAGATGAGATGATTCAGTGCATTGTTTGCGAGGACTGGTTCCATGGAAGGGTGAGTTTAATTTACGCTGTGGGTGGGATGCGGGGGCATGGGGATTCTAAAAGCTGACTGAGTCAGCATGTGGAGCGTATTGGCAGACTGCCGCCTTCCTCATCAGCACTTGGGCTGCACGCTGGCAGAGTGTGTGGAGCTGCAGGAGATGGTGTGTGAGGTCTGCATGAACAAGGCCCCCTTCTTATGGAATTATGCCGACCACATCGCAGGTAAGCAATTCGGGCACGACAGGAACACCCCCCCCCCCCCCTTTTAAAATGTAATTCATTTCTGACTCAATATGTATGACTCTTTCCAGATCCTCCGGTTACCAAGGTGAGCCCCTCCAAAGAAGAGGTGGAGGTAAATGTTGATGACCTGGATGGTAAGAAGACGGAGGAGTCTGCAGGACGAGATCCATCCACCAGCGGCAGCCTGGAAGAAAAGGTACTGAGGCTGGTGCAGAGCATACAGGCACTCGTGGGCGGTGAAAGGCCATCTCCTCTTATGGAGGTGGAATTCACAGAATTCGCTTCTGAATCACATTGGGCTTGCAATCCAGATTTTTGCCAGCAGATGGCGCCGTGCCACAGCTGTTGCAAGCCTGCAGTGAACCCCAGCCAAGCTCTGCCACTCTTCTTAGTGGTTAATTAGCAGGCTAATGATCCTTGTGAAATACAGGTCTCTGTGCTCCTGGGATGGCACAGCCAGGATTCTGCTGTGCAGTGCTGCACGAGGCCGCTTCCAGTAGCACACCTTTTTGGCCGCGCTAAGGGTCACGTTTGTCCCAGTTGGCAGCTTTGGCTATGTGAGCGTCAGAGTGGCGAATTGGCATGTCAGGCTGGCATTTCATGCCACACTCTCTCCCCCCCCCACGCGTGCCCACATCCAAAGGCGCCGAAAGACCGGCTCTCTGGCTGCAAGAGGACACACGAGCAGATGGTGGAACCCCCCCACTCCGCAGCAGAGCAGTGCAAGCTGGAGGGGATGAAGGCCCAGGGCGTGTGCAGGCCCAGGGCGGGGGCAGTCTTCTGGCCCTATGTATGGCGCAGCCAGCTGTGTACCTGCATCAGCTGCAAGGTAGGGCCACGTCTCTGCTGCAGTCATCCTCACCCAAGCATCTCGCCCTCACATTCTCCAGCCACTGGCTCTCCCCTGCCCCCCCCCCCCCCATCCCATCCCAGGATGTAGTGCTCTTGTCACACTGTCTTTCATGATTTTAATTGAGGAATTGGCTCAGTTCATTTAATCTCATTGGTAGTGTTTTGCAGGGGTGGATAATTTTACCTATTATACTACTTGAAAGAGCAAATTCCAAGAGCCAGATTTGCCCAGTTTTTGCCTAGTGCCAGAACTGCCGTCCACGTGGCCCCTAAGGTCCTAATGCCCCTCCAGTATACTTCTCGTGACACGCCTATGGAAGCTCTTACAGGAAGTGAGGAGAACTTCTTCAGGACTCTCTCATTGCCCTGCAGCGTGCTTACGTGGGGGCCGGTGTGCCCTTCCTGCTGGATGAGTCGGACACGGTCCTGGCCTATGAGAACAGGGGGAAACGGGAGCGGGGGGCCTGTGACCCGCTGCTGACGGCTCTCAATGCGCTTGACCACGTCCAGCAGCTGGAGGTCATCTACGGTGAGGCGGGCGCGTGGGCCGGGGAGCGGCTCCATTAGCACTGCGATAGGTCGGCTTAACGCGAAGCTGCCCCTCTGCTCCCCAGAATTCAATGACATGAAGGCCGAGCTGAAGGACTACCTGCAGAGGTTTGTGGAGGAAGGAAAGGTAATGAACTACATAAATGCTGCTCTGATTTCCCAACGATGCATGAACCATGAGCGCCCTCACCGGGCTGGATAATCTGCCCAGAGCAGAGCGGTGAAGCCCCTCCGGTGTGACCGCCTCTCCCCAGGTGGTAGCGCCAGAGGACATCCAGCAGTTCTTCGAGGAGCTGCAGAGCCGCAAACGGCGCCGGACCACGGTCAGCCAGTATCACTGTGGCTGAAGCGGGCCCATCAGGACGCCATCTGCCCACACACCCCATGATACACCCTTTATGTTGCTAGGAAATAAAATTAAACATTCTAATGACCAAAGCGAATGCGTGAGACCATGCGAAAGGTGCAGAGCCGACTTTGCCTCAGTGGTACCATGGAAACGGCGTGAGGCTGGGGTCTCCGCAGTGGGGGGAGGCTCTGGCACTGCTGACTGCCCGTCAGTTTGTTCTCCAGTCAGTGTGATTGTTAGCTAAGCTGGACAGCAAGCCAGACGGTCAGCCCGTGCTCATCTTCATGTTGAAAAAGCTTGTTTTTTTTTTTTTTTTCCTTGGAACTGTCCTAGCTCTTTTTCCACAATAAAACTTGTTTGTTCTTATGCTACTTTCCGTGGCTCATTGTTCTCTTCGGTCGCGTCCATTAAGCCCGTGGTTAGCCAGCTTACTGCTGGTAGCTATGTGAAGTGAAATCCTGACTCGCACAAGTGAGCAAGGCAGAAAGACACCGACAGTCTGAGGTATGTAGAAGCACTTTTATTGTGAAGAAGCTACGTAGCTGCAAACTGTATGTTCCTTGCTGTTAACACCCCCTCTCTGAGAGCAGTAGAAAAATAGAACCAGTGAAATTTTTTATACAACCCGGTACGAGTCGTCTACAAGAAAAGGTGTTAGGTTATATATATATTATAACAAATATGGCAGACATACTTGTTATACACAAAAATCATAAATGATTTTCCAGAGGTTTCTGTTCAAAGGTACCTACAAAATTAAAAAATACTATATCTCAAAAACACTATGTACATGAAGCATGTGTAGAGTCTTACAAAGCACTGGTTAGCGCAGCTCTGTAGAAAAATTGCTTGCATAGGACAGAAGTTCACATCGTGGGAACTGGCCAGCCGGTGGCCGGGGAAGGCACGCTCGTCGCTCTAGCGGATAACGACAGGACGACGTCAGAGGGACGGCTGGATTCGTCCTGGAAAAAGGGGCCGGGGCGCGGGGGGGTGAACAGTGGTCTGCATATTTTCCTCATGAAGCAAACAGAATGGAAATTGTTTTCCCCCCCCTTGCGCTCAGTCCCTTCAGAAGCCGACGCGGACCCGCAGTGCTCCGACAGGGTCCGTGTGCTACTCTAATCTCCGGAACCACGGGATTCGGGCCGCTGGCTGCGTCACACAGGAGGGAGCCGCCGGGACAGTTACCGCAGCGATTTGACAAAGGAAAACCGGACCATGGGGGGGGGGGCAGCTCTAATGGCCATTAGCGCTTTGCATGTGCTAACAGACATCATCAGAAAAAGAACTTAATACTGCTGGTGAACACCGGAAGGCCAGAAAACCATGGGATCCTACCCACAATTCAGCAGCACTGCTCCCTTCACGTAATACTTGGGATCTAATTGGCTGGACAGGAAGGGCTGAGGTCACAGGGGTCAGCAATGAAGCGCAGAGAGAGCCAGGTGTGCGGCACAGGAAAGAAAAACCACACACACACACACACACACACACACACACACACACACATCCGGTACCCGCGCGACCAGACGGCCTGAAAAGAGGCCTTTGTTTACACAACCCACACTTAACTGGACCCAGATTGGAATTTCAGCTTCTCAAACCTCCAACTGGACTGAGCCGGGTCCCGCTGTCCCTTGCAGCAAGGTGCTTTTCACCCTTCAGAAATGCACGGACACTGTCCCCCCTCCATCACACCAAAGCAGCTACGTCACTCCGACTACTAAATGTGAAATGAAGATGACGGGATCACACACCATGGGACGGGATTAAATACAATGGCTAAAGACAACACTTCAGACTGATTTTAAGGGGGAGCCTTTCCTGCTGCAAGCTGGATCACTTCCCAGCGTGCGGACGACACAAAGTGGAAATGACCTGCTGTTCCAATAATTAAAAAGGAAAAAAAATAACTCAGAAGGATCCTTCAGCTCCGCATGGAGTCGGTGCCAACAGCGGGAGGAGGATAGTGCTGTGAGCCCGAGCGCCCTCCCTAGGAGACGGCATTCCATCCCAACGCCGCATCACAGAGGCTCTGAGGCGGAAGAAGCAGGGGCCACGCGAGGAGACTTCAAACAGACGCAATCAGAGCCTCACATCTCAACAGGTACGTTCTCTAAAAATGGAACACAGTGGGGTGCTGTGTCAGCACCCGGCCTCCGTCTGGGGTTGTGGGGGAGTGGGGCTCCTCTGGCAGGGTCAGGCCGCTATTTCGGTCTGCCTGGCCCTTCTGCCCTGACCTCTGAGCGGCATGCTGACATTTGGACTTGGCCAAGGCCTTCAGATGTAGGGGGGGTGCTTCCAGTAGCTGGGGGGATGCTTTGGAGCACTGTGATTTGGAATGCATGAAACCAAAGCAGAGCGAAGATGCAGAAGTGGAGTAACTCTAGAGGCGAAGCCTCCTCCCGAATCGCTAAGTTGCCAAGTCTCTCTGAGCCCTGCTGATACAGCCCCCACCCCCCACAAGAACAGAGGCAGAGCGGGAAGCTGGGCCCCAGGCCGACACACCGGCCGCACGTTAGCATGTTTTCAAAGCATTGCCAGGCTGCGCCACCCCTGCAGCTCACAGCTGACACACTGTCCTCGGCGCATCCCCTGCAGAAGCCGAGGGCTGCGGCTATTGTCAACAAGCACCTCAGCGATGTCAAGACTGCAAATCGGCAGCATGAGACGCAGGCGGATTTGCATACTAGCGACGGGATTAAGGCGGCAGGCTCGTGCCGCGGGCTGCATCAGACGAGCGACGATAAACGGCGATAAATTGGCAGGTTTATTACGAGCGATATAGGGCACAGAGGTAGAGATCTGCAGTGTGGAGGGAACACGGAACACAGGAGCCCGCCTGCAGGTTCAAGAATAGCCCAGGAGGTGGCACTGTGGAGGTCAGGAGGTTTCAGGCAGCGAGGACGGAGGTGTGGAGTCACGGCGGCACTCAGTGGGCCAGCACTGGCTGTCGGACGGGTCAGAGGAAGCAGGATCCGGTCGTGTATTTGACAAGAAACCAGACAGACGTCTCTGGGGAGATTCCACTCGGGTTTCGGTTAGTGGTTCCACGAAAAAGGAGACTCAACCGCCCCCAAGGGTGCCACCAGTAACACCAGACCACAAAGTGACACTTTGCCAATTTCTTTCCCACAATGCACTGTGGCCAAAGCTGGCCAGCTGAAACACACCCTCCCCCCTTCAGACGTGGCTTTAGTGAACAGAAGCCCTTGGGCCGGAACGTGGAGGGGCAGTTACCTGGCAACCGCGACCGTTGCTGCCCGTCACACGGCTGGAAAAAGATCCTCTGCACAGCGCGGAAGAAACATTTCTCCGATTACAAGACTAAAAAAAAAAAAAAAAAACAGGCAACAGGAAACAGGGCAGCCGGGGACAGGAAGTGAGGGTGAACGCTGCAGACTGACAGAGGAGGAAAACTAGGTTGACAGTGCATGTGGTGATGGCTGTCGTGGTCGCGATCGTACTTTCTGCATGCCACGTACTGTGCCGGCTAATAAAGGGACCCGCTATGTCAAGCTCCTCTGACGAGCCATCGAAATGTCCCTCGTTACCTGGAGACAACCTCTGTTTATTATGTGGTGCGCTTTAGAGCACGAGAAGCCGTGCAGTTTGGCATCAGGAACAGAGATAGCCCTTAGGGCGAACGCGACCACTCACTACAGGGATGCGTCTGCGTCACGGGTTCGATAGCATGCCAGTGGGGACGATGCCGAGTACGGCGTTAGTGCCCTAATTGGGCCTGGACCCCAAATACCTTCGACCGGTATTGGGAAATAATGTTCTCTTACCGGATGGGTGCGTTAACATGTGATGTTAAACAGTCAAAGCCTGGGATCTGAACCCAGAGGATGGCGCATAAACGCAGAACGTCCTGTAAGAGGGGGAGGTGTTCGCCATGACCAGCCCGCCGGGGATGAAGCGCGCAGGAGAAATGGCCCCTCCGCACAGCAGCATCCACACCATACGCCATTTACCGCGGTCCAGCGATTAGCCGGATTATCGCCATTATATTTGCAAAGTAAAGGAGTGTGCAGACTGAAGCGAGGCCTGCGGCGGGAAGCGACTGCCTCGCTACGCTAATGTGGGGTCCATCCGGAGCCCCCGTAGCCATGAATGGGGTACCAGGGGGCTACGGGAAGCTGGGGGCCCGGGACATGTCATGAAGGGGGCGTGAGCTTCTTGGGTTGTCACGCAGCTCAGGCGGCTGGAGCCCCACGATCGATACGCCCCCCAACCACCAGCTGCCCCCCCGAGCAGCCCCCGCCCCCTCACTTTAGTTCCTCATGCTCCTGTCCGTGGTTAAAGTGCAGATTTCCGGTAGGAGTATTCGGGCTTGTTGGGAGACCTGCGGTCCCGGCCAGACACAGCCTCCTCGCCACCGCTGTTCCAGTGGGGGAGCAGCACCCCCCCCGGCTCAGCCCCGCCCACAGACCCCTCTGGCGCGCTTGGGGAGCGCAGCGGCGCCAGGCCGCAGGTCAGGTCTGACTCGTTCTTGGAGCGCCCCCTGGAGACGTGGGCGGGCGGCGCGGGCGCGCGCTGCGGAGGCTGCTCCAGCACGTCCAGGCGCAGGGGGTCCGCGGGGTGCCAGCCGGGAGGCGGCATGTCGGGCATGTAGGCCGGCGGGAGGGGCCCGGGGGCTGGGCGGGCGGCACCGTAAAGGTCCGGGCCCACGTAGGGCAGCGGGGGGGGCGGCGTGCGCCGGCTGGCCCCAGGTGTGGTGGGCCGGCACGGGAAGTCATACAGGTCGGGGAAGTCAGAGCGGACATCCGGTTGGGGCTCGGGGCCGTGCTTCTTGCAGGGGGCCAGGCCGTGCCGGCCGGGGGGACAGGTCCCGGCCCCAGCGGCATAGTGCTGCGGGGGGGGCATGGTGGAGCCGTGAGAGTGGAAGTCACCGCGCTCGCCGTCCGCGGGGCCCTCCGGGGGGCGTCGCTCCTTCAGGCTCATGGCCGAGACGCCCATGGCGATATCTGGCATGAATCCGTTGATGACCGGCTCCATGTTCTGCAGAGGGAGGCACCGGGGCGCCGGATTACAACAAGAAGAGCAAGGCTCTCACCGGGTCAGGGTCACCCCACCCGGCCCCAGCGCATTCAGCTATACTAATCCCCCACCTCCCCACAGAGGTCGGCCGCAGCCCCCCAGCCTTAAATACTCACCCCTTGCTTGTCTGGGGGCATCCCCCGGACACTGGGGAGGCTGGCACAATCCGGGGGCAGGACCTTGGGGGCTGGTGGGTAGGCGGGACTCCCGTGCTTGGAGGCGGGGTGTCGGGGCAGCACTGTGTGGTTACATGGGTATGAGAGGGAGCGGGATGGGGGCTGACTGGGGGCACGAGGCCTCCAGCCAGCCTTAACCTGGGTGTGGCCAGGTGTGGTGGGAGGATGGTAGGGTGGGGGGGGCGGGGGCAGCGGTGGGTGGAACCCTGCCATGGGCTCCAGGTCGGCGAAGCCGCTATCCACTGGTGGCGTGCTGTTGACCCGACATCGACCCGCCTGGCGCAGGGCCAGAACCGGGCTCTCATCTCCAAAGCGCTCGTCGGGGAAGAACTTGTGCGGGTTCTGAAGTAAAAAAAACAAACAAACAAAAAAAAAAAAAACGGTATATTAATGCTGTCATCCAGGACGTAGCATAATAATGATGATAATAATAATAATAATCCCAGACAGGACTGGCAGCCCTGCCCATCCCCTACACACAACCCCAGAGGGCCCCCCCCCGACTCGCCTGCAGTAACTCGGCCGCCCCATCAGGCAGGCCGAACTCGCGGAGCACCCGGATCTGGATCTCGTAGCTGACGGTGGCTCCCTCGCCACAGTTCAGTGCGTAGGCCCGCTGCACCTGGTCCGTGTGCCGGAGCTCCTGCAGCCGCTGGATCATCTCCTTCACCACCGACAGCTTGGGCACTGAGAATCGAGTGAAGAGGTGAGGCCTTCTCAGACCTGAACTCTGCCAGCCAATGGCCACCGGAGGTTTGAGGGAGGCTCCACCCACTGCGGCATGGAAGCCAATTGGCATTAGTGATGCAAATGACCGTAGGATATTCTGAGGGACTTCCCCTTCTACACAAATCTGAAGTCATAAATCAGAGGAACCTGAGGGGGAAGTGTTGCTGCCCCCCCCAGCCCCTCAGGGGGAACACATGTTCACCCACGCGCCGTCAGAGCTGGAATACCAATTTTGGAACAGGTATTACACAACAACCAAGCGTGACTACAGGAATGCCGGCTTTGGGGTCTCTCTCGACCTGGACAGCGGTGCACAAACCAGAGCCCCTCCCGCACAAACCAGAGCCCCTCCCCCATACCTGGCACCTCGTTCCCAACAACGGACGGGGGGGCTGCCTGGCCGCCGGCGATTTGCTGGTGACTGATCATGTGACAGCACTGGGGGACGGCATTGTTGACCATGTAGAGCGTGTCGGGCACGTTAGAAATGCGCACCATGCGCAGACGGACCAGGTCGGTCTGCTCCACCATCATCTCGTCCAACACGGCCTGCCAGATACAGAACAGTCAGAGGGTGCCCTCAGAGTCAGGTCACCACACATGCCCAGTGATCTCAGCCAATGAGGGCCCACACCAAGTCAGACCCGCCCCCACTGTGCCTCAGCCATCTATTCGCTGGAAGGACAGGGGGACGACACCTGATTGACTCCCATACCTTGGCCTCCTCCACATACGGCGAAAAGAGCCGGGGTCGCACGTAGATCCCGGCACTTTTCTGCCTCAGCCAGGCGTTGGCCTTTCCCCCCTCGGCGGTGGGCAGCATGTCTGAAGGGGGCGTGCTGATCAGGCCCCTTTTCATCTGTGGGTGGGAAGAGATGTACGTAAACCCAAATGTATGCAAACAGGGCAGGCAGAATGTCACATCCCTGCCCGCTCAGGGGAGGGGATCATACCTCGGAGCTAAAGGGCGTTTCTTTCCATCTTCAAATGCCAACCTGACACTAGCTCACAGCCCACGGAGCCCAGTGCCCAGGGCACAGAGGGGACAGCAGCAGGTCATGCGATTAAGCCTCACTTTCACATACGAGACACTGCTGCCGATGTAAGGCCTTGCCCACTCACACTGGTGCTCACCCAGGCCCGTCCATCTGGTTCTGACATCTGGTTCCAGCCACCGAGCTGGACCGTACCATTCCTGTCCAGTCTGTTGAGGGGACCTGCCCACCCGGAGAACGCGGCCCCAAGCAGCCTGACGCGCACTTACAGCATCGGAGAGGACCTCGCTGCTGGGCGGTAGGATGTGCTCGATGCGGACGTAGGGCAGCAGCGCAGACAGGATCTCCTTCAGCTCCTCCACGTCCAGGTCCCGCCTCTTCACCCCCCTCTTGTTCACACTGTGGGCTGTTCCGCTGAGCAGGTTGGGCTCTGTGGTACCAAACACCTTCACTCAGCATCAAAGACTTACTGCCGAACTCCGACACCATCAGATGCCCCCAGCTCCCGCGACGTTATAACCACCAATCAGAAGCGATCATCCCTGATCAAATATCCATCGCTCAGCGATGACTCAGTGGGTTTCCCACTAATCCCCGTTCAGACAAATCTCATCATTACACCTCAGCGCTGACAGACGGCTCATGGCCAGCGTCAGCACAAGACTCATCTTCTTATCCTCATGTTAGGCTCGCATGAACCCAACCCCCTGTTCAATACAGACTATCAAGCAATATTAATACAAAGAGGAGCTAGTAACACCATTAAACATATCAGTCCGTTTCTAATCATGGCGGAAGGTTTTAGCGGCAGCGAGAAGGAAAACCGGGCCGGCTGAGGGCTGGAGGCAGGCCAAACCGGCAGAAGACCGCATTAGAGCAGAGCAGCGCAGGAACATGACGAGGCGAGGGGAGCGCGCAGGCGTGACAGGGGCAGAGTTCGGGGAGGGGAACACGTCGCGCGCAGTGGCTCACGTGCCGGCCCTCAGAATTAATCACCACACTTCCCAAACATTCCCAAGGCTCCTTCACAGGCCTGGAGAATAAATCATTGAGATTCCGGGACTGGTGGGGGGGGGTGGGGGGGTTGGGGGCCTGAATCCTACTTCCGTTACCCATCCTTTTAATCTATTGGTGCTCCCCCCCCTTTATTTCATTTTTGTGAAT
>JAODKM010000025.1:14725627-14747088 GCA_026780845.1 Petrocephalus sullivani
GGGCTGCCACTTGTGCGGCGCCCAGGGAGCTGGGGTTTAAGGGCCTTGCTCAAGGGCCCACAGACGGCCAGAGGCTGTATATATAATATATATATATATATGATCAAAGGTCAAAACCAACACTGCAAAATGACAAGCTGACGAATTAGCAGTACACACTAACGCATCTCCGTCCCACCAGGCGACACCATCAGTTGGGAAATTCTGGAGCCTCATCACACACATCTGGCTCATTATAGGGAGGCCTGCAGTGCTTGATGGCTGAACCAGGGGACCACGGGCGAGCACCCCATATCTGCCGCTGCCCACAGAACGTTCTGGGACAAAGCAGAAAGCCAAGCGGCAAAAGAGCGGCGGAAACCGCCAGGGTTATTCAACCGCCGTGACCTTGACTGTGGTTTAAACTGGCTCCAGAGACAACGCCTTCGGGCTCACTGTCCAGGATGAGTCAGAACCTAAGGCTGATAATGGGGAAAGGGGCACTATGCTCCAGACACAGGACCAGCACATTAAAACATTCAAAAAGCCACCAAAATCCTGTATTACTGGAAATAAAAACACCAGAGTTAAGTACTAAATAAATACTGCAGACTCCCTTCCCCTCGCGGCAGGCCCAGCACGCGTCGCCGAGAGGACCCAACACCCCGCACAATGGCGACGCAGCCCCAGCACGCGTCACCGAGAGGACCCAACACCCCGCACCGTCGCGACGCAGCCCCAGCGAACTCCCGCGTTCCCCTTATTCCGCACTTCAGTTTTAGACCATTTCAGCCCCCAGCCCTCCCCCCCATCGCTTAGGAGGCAATTCGCCCTGCTGAGGCACACGTTTTTTTCGTTGGATTGCTACCGCTCGCGTTAACGTATCGATCCCAGCAGCTCATCAAGCCTCCTCCCGTCGCCCTGCCGGCTCTGGCGCGCTGCTGCTGACACCGAATCAGCCATTAGGCAGCACTTCTATCATTCCCTGCAGGTATGCGCCCTGTGTTCAGTCAAAACACACCAGAGCTTCTCACCCCGTCCAACCTTCTAGGTCACAGTAAGACAAGAGGCGAACCAGGGCTGGTCTTCGGCAGCGTGACCCCCTAGAGAATCACCAACAGCACCTCCCCCCCAATCCGAGGCAAACTGAAGTTGGCTGGCAAGTTAGTTTCCCCTCATAAGTTGGCGCCCTAGGTGGCCACCAAAAGAACTGTCCTGCACCCAAGAGCATCCAACTGCGGGGGGTTTGCAGTCACTTGCTAAAAAACCTCTTGTAAACAAAGGGTCTGGCTGTGGCGTCATCCTGCATGTGTCCCAAAGGACAAAAGCCTGACAGACATGGCAGCATTGCCACCAGCTGTAAGGGGCAATCCTAAGGCGAACCTCTCAATGCGGATTTCCTGCAAGAACAAACATCACTATTGTTCAACCCAACTGGCCGCTATCACCTCATCAGTGGAGCCTGTGTAGCAGACTGTGGAGATATGGAGAAACAATATCCATCCAATCATCATTTCATCAAGGTCATGGCAGGCCACCAGATCCGCCAGAGAGAGGCATGCCACGATTACGACCCATCCACCAATCACAAGCTCAAAAAGGAGGCATGAAATCATCATGTGTCCTCCTCACGCCACAGTTGCAGCTACATCAGCAGCATTTAATCGCTGGTTAGGACTAATCACTATGCAGAGATGAAATAGATGACCTACTCTCGCCACAAGCCGGCAACTAATTTCATTTGCTTTCCATTAAGCTCCCAACTCAGGATTATTTTCATTCCGATATCAACGCCAGGAGGAACAGGGAAGTGAACACAGAGAGGAACCAACTCCCAGCCCTGGGGTAGACTTCCTGCTTGGCACACACCCTCATACCACATCCAAGGCAGTCAAAGTTAAAGGCAATTTGTTCCATGAGGTAACTCCATGTCCTATCAGGCTATTGATCTATGCAGCTCATCGAATCTTTCCAGCTAATCAACTCGGTGTTCATTTGTACCAACTGTAGAAAAGGTTCCTGTAACTTCACTCCCAGATCAGCAGGAGAAAACATGGACCATGTTGCCTTAAAACTAGTGCCCCTATGGGGAACGCCTCGATTGCCAGTGATGAATTGGACATGGCCATCTTTCCCCGCACAACCATTTCTTTAAAATTACTTCTGAAAGTCAGCTGTCATCTACGGGCAATGGGATGCAACCTGAATCCTACCTCCAAGTCATAAGAATAGATGATGGACATGGGCAGAGCTGCAGAGAGAGAGAGTTGCAGCACCAACTGATCTCACTGCCATGCGTGGTTCATATACGCCTTCAATAGTGCCAAACAAACCCTGCACTTAAACACACATATAGAAATGAAGAAAGAGACACTCTACCGCAAATATTTTTTTGATTTCGGTAGGAAATTTGCACTGAACCATGTGACCTCAGCTGTAAACTAATATTTTAAATTGGGTGTATTAACATAGAAGCAGTGCAGCTAACTGTAATCATGTTACATGCAATCCCATTGATAACCAGAACAACTTATGTGATGTTACACTGCGTCAATAGCAATTGACAAACTCAGTGAAATCGGTAGCTGGCTAAGTTACCATCGGTCATAACGATTAAGAAAAACACTTACACTTAATGCCGAGCACATACAAAAACTGTATATACTAATTACAGTATTTGCTATATTAACAACAGCTAAAGCATTAAATGTTTTATCAGTATACTGCCTGAAGTGCTTGGTAAGGAATGGAAACGAACATGATTCTGTGCCGTCAATGTTTATAACTATTCACTGACCATGTGACTCGGAAGTTGGCCAGAAATTCATCCGCCATTTCTCACAATGGGTCCCAAAGGGGAGTGTCGCCACTCTGTTCTGCCTACCACTCTCGGCGTGGAGAGCGCCACCTGGAGGACTCTGAGGCCCCAGAAGGGGACAAACTATCCATGTTCTAGTTTTAAGACCAACAATTTGGCGGGGGGCTGATGAGCAGAGAGAAGTGGGCAAAGATCCTAACAAGAGGTATGCCCCGGTCACACAGAGGCGCTGTCTTGAGCCTCACAGGCACTCTGATTAACAAGCTTTTGCCTTGGGCTGAGCGGTTGACCGACCCCTTCTACACCACCCCCAGACTCGATCGAGCCCTCGTGAAGCAACCGCCCCCTCTTCAGGGGAGGCACTAATAAACGCTAACTGCGATACAGGACATGAACGTGTTCCGCTGCAGAGTTCGGCATGCCCAAACCACAAGCAGCCACTTCTGATTCTGATGGGTCAGACGGAGAAAGGGGGTGAACAGACCGAAGGAAGCAAATACAACATCGACTGTCAGTGAGCTGCGGCCGAGGCTGCATGCGGTCCTCCTCTCACAATACGCTACTGAAAGCAGCGGCCAGCTTCTGCAGGCTCTGCTGGGCAGATCCATAAAAGCCTCTGGCGCTCCGGGACAAGAGTGTGACCCACGCCAAGGCCAGCGGACATCCGGCCCCGAACCAGGAGGTAGCGCACAGCAGTCTGATCTCGTAAACAGAAGGCTGATTCCCAGTGGGGGGGGGTTAATGATCTTCATATGCCTTCACCCAACACCAAGGCTGCTGAACAATTAAATATCCTCACAAATAAAATTTTATCAGCATATGGAGAGCTCTGATATCGATATGGTGCGAGAAAGTTATAGCCTGAATGACATGACGCCCAGATGCTCGATCTCAGGGTCTCAGAATAAACACTGTGCACACGTAAATCCAAACATGTAAACAGAGTTTTGGGTGACTAACCACATGCGACTTACTCCGAGGAGGAGGTTGGTCCCCTCGATGGAAGGATCCTCTAGCAATTAGTCACCATTTACTGTTTGTGTGATTAACCCACCATCTGTCATAAGAGCTAAACCACTTCGCAGAGCCGAGGTTCCTGCATCCTCCTTCACACTAACGCAAGGAAGCATGTGGATCTTCCCACCCGCCGGCTCCACCCTGAACATCGTCCACTTCCCCCAGCCCCCGACATGCTGTCAGCCCCCGCCCCCCGTCTCCTTGCTGAATGAAACCTTGCCAGAAGGCTTTGACCTCACATTTTTACAGAAGTGCAACAGAGGTGAATGTGTGTTATCTATGGGGGAGGGGGAACACCACCAAAAATACCGTCAACCCCTTTCCTGTCCACCCAGGCATTTAGCACCCAGCTTCGTTTGCGTGCGGCAGGACCAAAGCAATTACAGAATGGGCCAAAGGACAAGCAAGCACCGGGAAACTGCAACATACTCAGTTATGGGCAGCCTCTGAACGTGGGTCAGATGACCGGTCACGTCAGTGCCTTGCTGTCCAACGCTGAGAACCACCAACAGCTCTGCACCCCCATTCTGCCCATGCAACCGCGGGCGAGTGCGTGCGTGTGTGCGTGCGTGCGTGCGTGCAACAACCCCAGCAGCTAGGGATCAGCGCCAAGCACCAAAGCAGAATCACAGCCCAGCCCCTGAACCCTCTACAACTGGAGCACTTTCGGCCACAGAGCTCCAGCCAAATGAAAACCATACCCCAGGCACTAAAAATAAACGACGGCACGCTACCAAAGATGACATCCCTTCTCCCCAAGAGCTTCTCCACCGCTCATGGGATGACAACCTTCCACTGAGAGCCATAATACACCACAGGTGACTCGGACTGCAAATTCAGTCAAGGCCGTAACAATCACCATCTCCGACAGAGATGCGAATTAATATACGACCCAGTTCCATAAAACTCGCAGCGAACAACTTGGATGGTACCTGTACTGGCGTTTCGACCCTCCCGCTCGACCATAGGGGCACGCCGAACTCTGTTCGCTGTGCAACATGAAGAACAGCGAGAGAGAAACAAATGAATCTGTCAGGGACGCTTAGGGAAGCTGCCCGCATCTGGCAGCAGAGCAGTGACAACGGAGGCGTCTGAGGAAGCACAGGTAGGACCTCATCAGCTGGATCAGGGTCTCGCTTCGGCATTTTTGACAGTATCATTTCAGATACCGCAATTTTATTACTCTCCCCTGCACGATTGATGGGTCACTTTATGGAGAGGACAGGAAGACCTTGGGCCTGAATTTCAATACAGAGCTTCACATTTTCCTTAACCCTTCACTGGAACTTCATTTCGGAGCATCCAGGTGCAAGACGATCATTTTCACAGGGCTACTTTAGTACGTAGTGGAAAGGGAACGATGCTTAAAAAAAAATCCTGCATTAGCAACAATGATAAACTTCAACTCTTACATGAAATTAATACATCTTTATGCCTTCGGCCAATAGATGGACAATTCATTATTTAGATGCCTATGCTAGAGTGCTAGATGTTTACGGCTCTTCTCAATCCGCTCCAAAAAAGCAAGAAGGTTCTAGGAGGACAGGAGGCCGTAAAAAGATAATTAATGACCAGCCAATCCAGCATCCTCACTGAATTATACAGAGGGAGCAATAATTAAAATGGTTTTAACATCCTCCAAAGGCTATGTGAATTTAAAAGCGTCCCAAAAAAGTAGAGAGGGGATCTTTAATATTAGGGTGAGTGCAGTGTTTATTTTTATCCCAGTATTTAAAAAAAAAAAATGGGGGCACATGTTAATTATGCAAAATGAACATGTAGCAATGGTGCTGCAATTTGGTGCCTCGCGGGCACTACGGGAAGGACCCCCGACTCACACGCTTGCACCTTTACACGCGGCGCCAGTCAGATCCATGTCACACTACTGCAGAAAAGGTCACAGTACAGTCAGCATTGGGGATTATTCTGATTAATGGCTTTCCAGTGTCCCCACCACACAGCACTCACTCACCAACGCCGCAGGCTATTCCAGATTCCCAGCTCTCTGCCTCCTTGGAAAATTTCACATCAATGGCCCCTCAATTCTCTGCCTGTTCAACTCCACCAATCCTATTAAACTAATCAGCTAACGACAAAGCCTATAATTATTTCAACCAGGTGCACTGTGGTACGACAACATATGGACTGGATATAGATGTGCGCAAGGAGAAATCCTAAATCTACTGGGCTGTGTAATGGTACCAGCCGAAATGGTAGCAGGCAAGCTGTGACACGATTACTGTCGAGCATCTCTTTGGGATCAGCGACGTGAGCATGACCCCCGAGCAGTCACCACAAACCCCAGGGGAAGCACAGTACCCGCTTCTCATCAACCCTGCGGACACATGAAGCCAGCCGCCGAACGAGCCCACAGAGCATCAAAGCCTGCGATCGGCGCGAGTCGGCCGGGCCAGTGGGGGAAGTGGCAGCCCCAGATTCAGAAAACAGGCACGTGTCATCCTCCGGGAGTTTCATTCTGCCGCGAGAATGTAGGACTAGGAACGTGGGAGCGGCGTGGGCAGAGCGACGTGGAACTGCCTGCCTTTCGATGGGGGGAGGGGGGGCCCAGCCTGCTCATCCTTCTCCACAGACACGTGTGCGCACCCCCTTCTCAGACTCCACCAAAACACGTGCCGAAACACGCGCCAGTCACAGCATGGAATTTAAAACCAGGACAGGGACAACAGAGAGGCAGTCCAAAAAATGCCAGCTCGCTCAAACCGACAGGAGACTGAACTCGACAAGATCTCCTGCTCTGTGTCCCCCTCCCCCCAAGGACAGCTCAAAAACCATTACTGGAAATGTGCCTAATCTCTGTGAAGCAATGAACCGAAGGCGGCGACGGATGATTCTAGCGATCATCTGTACGGCTGTCCCTGCAGTGTCACCTCTCCTCACCAGGGCCTGACTGCCACGGATAACCGTGCTCATGGCCAGAGTGTCGGCCGAGAACTAGTTAATGAGGCACTGGAGAGCGTCAATTAATAAAGAAATGGGAAGACTTGGTGTGGCTGTGGAAGAGTCCACCTCGAGGGGGGGGCTCAACGAAGGCACCATCGCTGCGCCATTAATTACCACATCTAATGAGTGCCCGGGTGTCACGGATGCGAGCCGAATTAAACGGACATTACAGCATTCACCGGCTATTCCTCAGCATTACACAGATGCTGTTTGTGCAACAGCTCCCACGCTGTTAAATAAATTATGTGGAACAGACAAAAGAGAACAATCTAGAAATAAACTTCATTAGCATTTTTGAGACTTGCAGCAGATGGCTCCTTCCTTGGCGTGTAGGTGGGATTCAAGCAATAAAAAAAAATAATAAAAGGTGTACAGAAAAAAGTTAAGTTCATTACCATGCAAATGACAGCAAGATGCACATCTAGTGCCACCCAGAACCCAGTTAATGCCCCTTTCCCAAGCTGTCCCACGTCTCCGTGAGGACGCGGAGAGTACCCCAGACCAGCTCTCCATCTCCAAGTCGCACACCAGGCCCCCCATTCAGAACTTGTGCGATGATGGAGAGATGAGCACTGCTGTACCACCTTCTCGGAGAATAACAGGATGGGCGACCAGCGTCCCATCCCCAACGGAGCATAAATCAGAGCGCCCCCAAACCCGCACCGTGCACGTCCTGCAGAAAGCCCGTCATGCCGGGGAAGCACACCCCCGGAGAGGGCCGGCACAGCCAACGCAAAGCGCCCCTTTCCGCCTAGAAACGGGGGCACCTGCGGACCGTCTCCTGCCCACGCCGCGTAGTGAGGAGCACGAAGCGGGGCGCCTGGGCGGCGGGTCCCGGCGCATAAGGGACGGGGGCGCGGAGTGACGGTACTGATGGGAGACAAAGGGAGCGGGGCGCCTCGCACGCATCGCCGGCCGGCCGCGCAGCCCGTCCCGAAATGCAAAGCGGCCCACGCCGCGTCCTTCGCAGCCATTCCGCGTTACGGGAGGCGGCATCCAGCGCCTACCGGCCGCCGTCGGTACTGGCGGCCGGGCACAATGCGCTCGGCGGCGGCCGCTTGGGCGACACAGCCCCCTCCCCGGGAGCCTCACGGTCACCGAGTCCGAGGGCGTCTGACAGCGCGGGCGCCGTAACCCGGGGGGGGCGCGCGGCTTTCCCCATTTTCCGACCGAAAACCACGAACAATGAGAGCAGCGCGCGGCTGCCACGCGCCCCCGGCGCGCGCCTCGCGGGTACCTGGCCTCAGATGGACGGCTCGGCGACGCCCGCCGGGCCGCTCCCGGGCTCCGCGGGGACTGGGGCCCCGTCCTGCTCGCTGGCTCCCCGCACCGCCGCCGCCGCACAAGTTTTCATCCGCTCGGAAAAACAGTGGAAAAAGCCAGGAAAGCGCAGTGGGAAGCCGCACGCAGTGCCGGCCGCGCTCGTCCTCGGAGCCCCCGTCCGCCTTCGGCCCCACTTTACCGCGACTTTCTGGAGGATTTCGCTATTTTCTTCGCTTGAAAATGGAAACTCAAGGCAGGCTTCTTCTCCCTGGGATTTATTTTTTTTTCTGCAACCTCAGCCCAGCGCGCGTTCTGATTGGCCGGCCGCGGCGGCCTATCCCGGCGTCGTTTGCTGGCTGGTCGCGAGCTCGGGCGCCGTGAAGGTTTTGGACAAACCTCGCGGGCTCCCACTAGCGGCGAGCCGCTGTTACCGCATTACGGCGAGCAGGGGATTCGTACGACGGCCGTGCTGTAATTTATTATAAAGATTTATTATCTTTTAAATAAATAATTTGCTGATATGGAGTGAATTGTACCAGGATTTCTTTTACGGGTTTTGTTTTTAACTGTACCCTTTATGCAAACAAAATGATTCATACTGTTTTTCTATAAACATTTATTTTCAGTACACGCCTTCATCGCGATACAGAATGGGTGTGCCTGCCTTTTTCCATACAGGTGGTGTGTCATTCCATTCACGTTTTCCAGTTTGTTCATCTGTGCCAATTTGTCCCGTACAACCTTCGCCTGCAGGTGTCCTTCACGCTGATGTTGTGCTGCAATGTCTGCGTTACACCCCTGCATCTGGGGCAGGCCGGTTTGGGCGCGGCCGGTTGGGAGTAGCCCAGTCCAGGGGATTTCTCACAGTACAAGCTGAGGGGGAATTGCCTAAAGCTACAGACACTGGCCAGAAAACCTACGCACCCGAGGCAGCCGCTCCCGAGTTTGTCAACCACTGATCTCGGGATTGACGCTTTTTTAAGCATAAGAAGCATACTATTGGATAGATTGCACAGTTTAGAAATAGATTAAATGTGTTTCTATTCGAAGTTATCCTCATTTTTCATTTTTCTCTTTCTGCAGGGACACACAGCTGGAAAACGATAGAAAAATAAATTCCATGTCAGACGAGCATGTCTTTCATTATTTAACTGCCTGAAGCTGAGCTTGTAGTGCTACAAGCTGACAATAGAGGGCGGCATGTTACTACTTTCATTTTGTTCAGGATTTACTTTTTAAGTATTCTTATACCGTAAGAAAGCTTACAAGTGCTTAGCACCCCTGTTTTTTTGCATGTCGTGATTATAGTGATGAATGTGGAAAAGCTATTTTCTCAGGTAAACCCAAAGGGCAGACAGGAATCTCCAGAACCTGTCCCAATAGCTACAGGGGTGAGGCAGGGAACAACCCAGGATGAAACACCAATCAGCAGTGGGTAGCTCAGATACCAGAGCCTAGAGCCAGTCCCAGAAGCTACAGGGGCGAGGCAGGGAACAACCCAGAATGAAACACCAGTCAGCAGTGGGTAGCTCAGATACCAGAGCCTAGAGCCTGTCCCAGAAGCTACAGGGGCGAGGCAGGGAACAACCCAGAATGAAACACCAATCAGCAGTGGGCAGTTCAGACTACAAATCCAGACAAGATTTTTTTCTCAACCAACCAGTTGAGTACTCTGTGATTGTGACTCTTTATATTTAACTGGTTGGATGAAACAAAATCCTAGTCTGGACTTTTGCTCTCTGGACCTGAACTATCCGCATCTGGTGCCAACCCATCTCAGTCACTATTCTAATATATCTATATATCTATATCAATAATATATCTATTCTAATACATCATTCTTATTATTAAATATTTATTTCTGTAGTGCCGCAAAATTCTGGTTTTCAGGATATTTTATTTGTGTAGCGTGTATTTTTAAAATACGTTTGCGCTACATTTACTCTTTGCACCTTGTCCATTTGGCACCTCTGTCTGCTGTGTGTTTTAATAGCTCAAGTGACAATACGAGTTCAGAAGTAAAGGCAATGCAAATCAGGAACCCAGAGTGACAGGATGCTGCCTCTCCTCCTGCTGTGGATTCTCATGCAGATGGCATGGCTTCCGGCACAGAGCTGGTGATATGATGTGGTTTGTTCGCTCTGTGTTTTAGTATCTGGATGCGGCTGTCAGGACGCATCGCTCTGCTCATGCGAGATTGATCACCCTCAGCCTGCAGGGAGGCACGACCCCCGTCAGAGTAGTTTGTCCCGGCCCGCCACCCTCTTTGTGGGATGCCTACGACGCTGACATTCGACTCAGCCACACAATTTCCATAATGACAGGCAGGGAGGAAACGTCTGCTAATGTTAAGGTAAGTACCCGGCGGGGGCCAGTGGAGATGCAGTTGGAAAGTGAGGTACACCTTACCCGCTTGGCAGCACTGCTTCAGCTGGGGGTGTCAGTTAGCATACGGGGTGGCTGGCAGTGTGTCCTTACAGACCCTGACGTGCCAGAGGCCCAGACGCCCATCGCTCTGGCAGGGCCTTCTTGGCCGTGCGTGGGGCTCGCCGGATACTCCCATCCACGTCAGATGCAGGCCCTGACAGGGGAGTGGGGCTGTCCATTTGCACTCTCAGTGGCTAGACTGTGCAACATCTGTAACAATGCGCCCCCCCCCCACCCCGTGAACATTGACAGGACACAGCTGGCCCCTCTTCTGTGTGTGTTCCTGCACGTGTTGTTGTTGTCGATGATGTTGTCCACCTTCCTTTAATCTAATTCCAAAATCTCGCTGCTAAAATCTCCATCAGTATAAAAGGGTTTTTCAAGCCGCTCACCACAAGGCAGCCCAGAAAGGAAACAAGTCGATGGAGAGCTTTGCTTATGAATGAATTGCTCCGAGGGTTTACTTAAATATTATTTGATCACTCCACAGCTGACAAATTATTCCAAAACGTTCCTCATGAATGAAGCCAGAGCAGGGCTTGCTTTACTTTGCAGTGCTGGTTTGGTAGTAAAACATAAAATTCAGAGTAAAAGCTGTGTGCAGAAATCAGTGCTACTCTATATCATATCAGCACCTGGCTGCAGTGTATAATGTAAATAAATGGGTTTATGTATCTATGCAAATGCATCCTGGACTCCTGGTACAAGATCACTGGCTACATCTCAGAGGCACATGAAAAATTACTCAACATCAGAATATCTGAAAAACAAAATAAGATAAAAGATAATTAAGTAGCAAAGATCTTGAACAAAGAAAGTGGCACTTGGGCTTCTCGTATAGATTTGCGATTCATTTGTTTTGAGGAGGGCAGATGGGAGGCTCAGGGTGCTCCTCAGGGAACGTGCTGCGGGCCTTCTGCAAGCTCCTCCCCATGGACCAGCAGCTGGGCGGCGTCATGGGAACCACATTCTCCCTTATAGGACCTGCCAAGTCACTCTCAGTCCTTGGGCTGCACACAGCCGAACCACAGCCTGAGAGATGCGGCCGGTTCTGAGGGGAGTCATGCGGACTCTGGGCCGGGCCAGGGTGCTCTTGTGGGACCAGAGAGCCAGTATCTACAGCAAGCCGCCTAAAGAGCCGATCGGACCTGGGGTGAGTTTGGGAGGGCGAGCTCGGCAAAGCCTTTCTGCTTCGGGACTTGCGCTCTGTGATTAACAGCTCACTTGTGACCTAAAACATGAACTATATACCTGATTGTATATGGTTAATTCTACATCAGGCACTTTTGATGGCTAACTCTAGCGCTAACTGATTGCTAATTCAACAGACAACTCTACTGAAGCCCAATTACAGTTAGCTCTGCTGAGTCCTAATACTAGTTGTAAATATAATAGCAAATTTAGTCACTTCACACGCAGAATTACAGTATGTTGGGGCTTTAATTCAACCCTAGCCAATATCCCTTATATTAATTGGTCCCAGTTTGATGAAAACATAAACAACCAATTCAAATGTTCAGTAAAAATTCCATATTGAAAGCATTCATTAAGACAAATTTTTCTTTGTAGTTGCAGTGTTGCATAATCATTTGAATGAATGACACAGGAAACAAACTCCAACAGAGAGTAAACTGACTGCAACTTAAAAACCGCAAAAACCATTCAGTCGCCATTTCTCCCCTTACGGTCATCTCTGCATACCCAGATGCCCAGAGCCCCAGAGAGACGGGACAGGAAGCCTGTTAGCTCCAAGGCAGCCCCAAAGGTCAGGAAACACCTTTGACAGTGAGAAGGTCTAGTTGCTACGTGGTGGGCAGCACCATTAGATTTAGATTACATTAGATAAATGTTATAGAGCCCAGGGGGAATTCTTGTGCATGCAGCATCAAGGTACATAGTGCACAGAGAAACATTCATTTAGTGCAAAACAGACAAAGTGCAAGGACGGTGTAAAAGAGTAAACATAGTGCAAAGAAATGAAATCACATTGCATCGATGTAACAGAGTAGAAGTGCGGCAAGCGCATTGCAGTGTCATCCTGGCTCGCCGCGGCTTTTAATCATATTTTGATTAGTCTCTAGTTGTCTGTGTTGATGTCTTCCTCTGTTGTTTAAATACCCTTATAAATAACCACACATGTTATACGGGCTTCTGTAGACCACAGGGGTCATTTGCTTCCATAGCTAATGGTTCTCTCAGTGATAGTTTTAGATAGTAAACTGTTTCTTCTGATGCTATTTAAGATTTGAGGCATTTTTTGTTCAGTCCAGCTGGACTTTGTTTACTTCTCAGTGCTACCGGTCAGTGATTCATCCTAAGTAACACTGTCCGCCAATAATGTCAGAACATTTGTATAATTCATCCTGGGTGTTTGGGTTGGATTGCACGCATAACCACAATGTTGAATAATCCCTTGAAATGATGTGGGACAGACTAGAGCTGGTGGCTCCACAGTCAGTGAGTGACTGTTAGCCAGGTCTCCAGTAGTGTGGGAAAGCAGCGCTCAAAGCTAAAGGTCGATCAGAGTCAGCTGGGCATCGCAGGCCTGCGGAACACATGTGGGCCTGGCCTCAGGATTCCATTGGCTGTCTGGATTTCAAAATGGCCTCAAGTCTCTGGAATGTATTGTACCCATGCATTTATTTAAAATAAATCACAGCAGAGTTTGGGACATATGAATTTTACTTCTGACTTCCTGTCCAAGGCTCAGTTTATTTGATGCATTGAGCAGAGTGGATTGTAAGTTTCATTGTGATGTCTTTATTTATACGCTTTTCCAGATATTGGAATATATTCTTGCTGAATTTACATTAACATGAGCACTGGCCGTAGCAAGCGGCTCTGAACCTTCCTTTCTCCACAGAAAACCTGCTTTGCGCTTTCTGTGTTCGGTGCCACTCTCCTTGTGCCAGCTGGCTGGATCGTGTACCATATCCCAGAATACCGCAAGAGGCCACAGCCCCCAACAGAATAAAACTCAGCCCGCCTCCAACAGCTAGCTCCGACTGGAGCATCTTCTGCTGAAACACAATGAGCAAACCTCACTTGAAGGCATCCGCTGATGTTATCACTGGCACAAACAACATCCCTTATGTATGTTAACCAATAAATCTAACTGCAATACACTTCTTTGATTGTTTAGTGTGTTTATTCCATGACAATATGCAGATGAAATACACAGTGACCAACGGGTTCGCCGAAGCTTTGTTTGAACTTAGTGCATGCATAAAGATGCATTATTTAAAACCCTGTGACTTTTGATATCTGTGGGAAAAATTTTAGACTAAACTATTGAACTGACCAGCCAAATTAGAAGTGGTCAGTATGACACTCACTTCACAACCCAGCCGCTCATTTGGAGGAAGATTAGTAAGCACCCTTTTAAACAAATATGGGTAATGTACATGACAACAAGTAATTTAAATATTCCTAAAGTGTTTGTTTCAAAATGATTATATGGGAGTGACAGACTTTAGGCTCTGGGAAGCTACTGGAAGAGGTCAAGACTGAGGTTAAGATCTGAGAACATTCTGTCTGATGCGAGATCTTGGTAGCTGTTCATGGGAAATGTGGGTGTTGGCAGAAGACGAGACATTACCAGCCCCTTTGTTCCCAACTGGAAGTCCTGCTTATCTTTCCTTTTGGGTGGCGGTAGCTAGTGGACCGGATATTATAAAAATAAACACCCAAAGAACTCCAGTTCTCTAATACAAGATTGCAGCATCTCTCCTTTGCCCATAAGCCTATACCTGAGCCAGAAATCCCTCCTTCACAGGGCTGTCAGCTTTGGCCAGCTGGCTGGCGTGAGATGTTCAATTCGAGACAAATCTGCACACACATTCATATGTATGTACGAGTTTTGTTACCCTGTAAATAGTCTGTAGGGTTTGCAAACTGCCCCAACGCTTTTGATGTAGCCAATTTTATGTCGGTAATGGAATAATATAAGATTGCCGTAAGATTCCTTGCGTGTCTGAAAGCGTGAGAGTTGGCGACCCTGACTGCCGATGCATAAGAGAATCCCAGGCAAAGAGAGGTTAAAAACGACGGCGGTATAAACGTATCACGGCAAGTCACACCGTAAAGCACCCGAAAGCAATATATCGCAAAGCCATGAATGGTCATTGGTGTATTGCGTGCTGAAATTCACAAATACCATATATGTGTGATCTAAAACGAACTAAATGCACGAACATCAAACCATATATTTAAAAGTATGCGGTTGGCATAAGACGCCCCCCTTTCGAAGGTGTGTATCAAGTTTCACGTAACACAGAAACCATCTGTTGCTGTTTTTTGACTATAACAGCAATTATAGGCGCGTATCCCACCACGTCCAGACATTTATTCGCTTCACATTAAATTCCACATGTGGGGCGTTTGTAATAGAAATAACCCTAATAGAGGCCGAGGAGCAAAGATGATCTCGCTGCCGTCAATTTGTCAGAAGTGGATTAGTCCATTCGCGGCGAAGGTGTGCGCATTTCCCTGGGCTTCTCCGCGTCTTTCCCCCGCAGTGCCAGCTCCGTCTTTAATGGAGGTGGGATGACAGAGACTGGAACTGAAAGAACCGAGGTGTCGGATGCTACAGGCGCGTCCTTCGGCGCCTCTTACGCGGATCAGTCCGGTGCTTTAGTGGTATAACCAAATCCAGGAGGATAGACGGAGGGGGGGTTTCCCACTTTTTTGCAGGACTCGGGGAAAAAAAAGATACCGCAGCGGTGAGCAACGGTGGTCTTTATTTTTTTTGTATTTGCGAAGATTTCTCAAAATGTCTACGAAAGCTGAACAATGTAAGTAACGCGTTTGTCTTGCCGTCGTTTCTAAAAGCCTCCCTCAGTCGTCCCCGTCCCTGATCGCGTATCGTAAGATGCTTTTTAAGATGTGCATTGGGAATCTAATCACGGGAGCTGTCCTTGGTGATGAAACCGCGGTTGCTAAGGCAGGTTGCAACACGTCCATCCTATGCAGAGGGTGCCTGACGTGGTGTGTGCATGCAGAAAATGCCAAATATTTCGTTTTTAGGTAAAAAAAAAAAAAACGAGGGATGGTGAAAGTGGTGCATGTCCATGCATTTTTAATCTTGCGCATTAATAACCGGGCGGCTCGGAAGAACGGGGCATGTAAATCTCAAGGTCGACTAGGCAAAATTCACACTTCAGGAGTAGCCATATGGCACATCATGGATGGAGGTGGTAAATTACACAGCACCTTCCACCTTTGCATGCCTTATGCCGCTGGGAGTTTCTTATTCTTTATTAAATGGGCAGGTGGCAAACTGGACTCTGCAAGGCTGTTCGGGAAACCTGTGTCTGTACATGTATCTGTTTATCATTAAACCAACCGATCGAAAACGGGCAGATGTTAACACACCTTATGTGTGTACATTAACAAATAATATCACTGTCGAGGAGCTACATATTGATTACAGATTTTATGATGCTGCCGTGATCAGAACCACAGCACAGGCCGTTTTTATATTCAGGTGTCCTAGATTTAAGTATGGAATCTATCTGGGAAAGTGTACAACAAATTGGGCACCATAAAATATAACATTCACACTCACACATTATCAAGAATGACATGTGAAATTTGTTGTGTGTATTGATAAGTTTCGATGTCAAGCCCTCTTCTGTTGCGTTTCGGTATAGGATTATCAAGTTAAAGGGTTAGCGTGTTGTAAGTAAGCAAAGCCAGGATGTAATGTGGGTGATCAGCCGTACGTTGGGACAACGCTAGAGCAGGGTGGGGGACAGCATTCATTCAATGTAGTTTCTAAATCATATTGTACATTTTCATATAGTAAGCGCTGGTGACCCGTGATGGTAGATACGTCGGGCAAGACCTGGGGTCAGGTCTGCCTTATTGTAACTAAGCCTGCCAAAAAATGAGATGAATGAACAGTAGAGTTGCGTTAGCAGAAAGCTAACTGCTTCTCTAAGTTTGTTTATAGGCTGAGAGTATTGCAGTCCTCTGACAGGATCGCTGTTGCTTGAAGTCAGGCACTGCTGGTTCGTGTGGACTGTTTGTTCGAGACGCAGTCTGCGTGAGCCGGGGCGCTCGCACAAACCGAGCCCCAGGTCCCCTACCTGGAAATGTGGATGGTTTTTTGGTTTCTCTCCCTATACCACTTAACGATCTCCCTGACTAAAATGATCTTAAACCGAAACACTGGAGGTATCTCACTAAAAGCCCCCAGGGAGACCAAAACACCACACTGTGTCACCAGTACCTCGCTGCAGGGCTGGACACGACCCCAGTGCCTAGACACTAAAGGTCGGTGGGAGCCCCGAGACACAGCACTTTAGTACTGCGGTTCAGTCCCCAGTGGCTAACCCCAGGATGACGGCTGGGGACGAGGACTCTTAATTACAAGGGCCATGCGTATAAATAGGGCCAGGGCTTTTTAAAAAAAGACCAACATGACCTCACAGGCTTATGCTGGCCAGCTGGGAACAGCTGGGAACAGCTGGCTCAGGCGGGTGAAACTCACATCCCCCTGGTGCAGGGCTGTCCGGTGGGCCATGTTCTGCCATGGTAGAGCCACTTTGGCCATTAGAGCTTGCTTTCATTGACGGCTTGACTCATGGACCTACAGACCAGGGCGTTGTAGCGCTTCCATTGAGCTTGACTGAGACAAACATCTTGAAGGACATTGGAGGGTAAGAGGGAAAGGTAAGGGGTGGATCACTGCCACATCAGAACACAGAGGGTGTCCACAGTGGAGTATCTGTGTGCTTTATGAAGAAATGATTCAACCCCCCCCACCGTTGTCATGGACACTCCACTGTTGACCAGCTGTAAAACCAGGGCGATGACTTCACAAAGCCTTACTGTAGATAATTAAATTAGATAATTTCATCATGGCTGAAAGCAAGCAATAGAAGCCTATTCAAAGGTGATGTCACCTCCTTTTAGCTTTGTGACTCTTCCCTAGGTGCTAGCTGCCCTTTCACCTTCCCTTGGCCAGAAATATCGTCCCCCGTTGACATGTCTGTTACTCTGCTCTTCATTTGTTTAGTTGCCTCTAAGATACGGTACTTGCAAGAGTATCACAACCGTGTTCTGCACAGTATTTACCCGGTGCCGTCTGGGACAGACATTGCAAACACACTGAAATACTTTTCCCAAACGCTGCTCAGGTAAGTACCCCACGCTGGAACCCACAGGTGAAGTAAGCGACTATGATGCTATTTAATTTGCTTAGCGACGCGAGAAGGATAATTCGGTCTGTGGTAGGTGTGTCTTGGCCAGTGATGTTAATTCATACCAACATTAACACAAACATGTTGGGTCTAGAGAATTAAGTTTCTGATTCATTAAAGTCAATATGGGCTCTAATGAGGCCAGCACCCTTTTACTTTAAGGACATTGAATACCTCTATTTGTCAGGAAAGGTTGTCAGTATTTAACGTCAGCCTTAAGCAGATGATGCACTGAGACATTCAGATATCTCTGCCATGATTGTCCTAAGACCAAAGCAGTGTAGAGGCACCGTTAGACCATGTAATACTGTATTTACAGGAAAGCCATATTTACTGGATGGCTTTCCCTTCTAATTTGCAAGAAACGTTTATCTAGAATTGCTGTTGTAAAACGAGATAATCAAAAGAAAAACAGCAGTATCTCATCTGAACGCCACTTACCCGAGTGTCCCATATTCACCAAAGATGGAGGCTGGAACTCTGTCTGTGCCCTCTGTTCATGCTAATACATCGGAGATGTGTGAAGAACATGGGCATCAAGTCTTAATCTGGTTTCAGTCTCCCTCCAAGAGCTTTCTAGTTTAACCTTCCGGTACTTACTTTAGGCCAGCGTCCAACCAGAGCACAGAGGACCCGGTTCAGCAGTGACATTTCTCTATATCACTGTTTCTCAATCCAGCACCCGGGGACCCACAGACAGTCCACGTTTTTGCTTGGGAGCTGAGAGGGAGCAAAAATGTGCACTGTTTGGCAGGGAGCTTGGAGGGAGCAAAAACATGGATCGACTGTGGGTTTCTCAGGACTGGATTGTTTAACACTGCTCTGTATATGTTTGGTATGGGGGGAAGGGAATGGGGTCTCCATGGACTCAGTGGGGGCCTATGGGCAGAAAGCCCCCCCCCCCCCAGCCCAAGGCCCTGAAACGTGCTTTGATTAAGAACATCAATGAAGGTCGAGGAGCACAGGGGCAGGGCTTAGCTCAGTGACCCCGTAGGGTATGAAACCCAAGGGTAAGCCACTGCTCATTGACACAGCTATAACTCTTCAGCCTGTTTAGGGCAGTGTGGGTCCTGTTCCTTCCAGGTGATACCCTCAATGTGTGTGAGATTTAGCGCTGTCTTGTGACAGGATTAACATTTTTAGAAAAGTCCAACAGTAGCTTCAGGACACTTGATGTCTAGAGAACGAAACGGAGTCAAAGGCGGAGATTATTGTTCTGGTACTTTCTTGTGAGATTCCTAAATTGCTAACTCACAAGACCAATTGACTGCCTTAGAACTGAACAACCTCTTAACAGACGCAGCTGTACCCTAAAGTTACCATCAAACGTTCTGTGAGGGTCACTGCAGTTGGACCCAAGCACCAGGTACCTGACAAGAATGCCTGCTGGAAAATCCAGCCATATAGATGGATAAAAATTCAAAGTTTCCCTAAATAAAACCATTAGTTAAGTAATGCAGCAGTACAGCGTTTACTAATAATAGTGCTTTAAGGTGTCAGGGCAACAGGGTCATTGTGGTTAAGAACATGGATTCGTATTAAACAGGAGAGGTACCATTAAACCCTGCTGTAGAATAGCTACCCCGAATGACTTCAGTCTGCAAAAACAAAACCTAAAGGGGCCAAGGGCCACTGCGGACGGAGGGCACAGGCATCCGCCGCTCTTGGCAAACACAGCATAGCTGGGACGCGGTCAGTGGCGTTCAGGTGACCAGCTCAGATGACACCCGCCCACTTGCTGTCTCCCTCCCCGCATCAGTGAGCCACCGGGCACAGTCATGTTGCCCCAGTGGCCAGGCTTACCACAGGGGGGCGCTCTGCCTGTGTCCCAGGGGTGACACCACACAGTTAGCATTTTCGGTTACTAGTTAAGTATCTAAGCTTGTTTTGCAAAAATTTGATTTTGTTCACATGACTGTATCTCAACTCATGTACTTCTTACACGAACCCCCAAATATTATGTAATACCAGAATAAAACAAATATAATAAAAGAATAAAACTAAAAGCTAAGAACATACATGTATATAGCATTCCGCTTTTGGAGTATTTAAGACCGAATTCAGCCAGACACAGGCATAATAACACGGCATACTGGCTGTCTGGCTGTGTGCTGGGGCATCAGAATGGCTCACCCCTGTAGCGGAGGGATCACCGCTGGTGTCACGAGGTGTCTCCAGCCAAACGAGCTTAGTTTGTGTTTTCATAGATTTCTTAGAGGATAAATATTGTCTGTAAATGTGAGTGTGTGTGTTTGTGTTTTGAAATGATTGTTATGCATTGAGTAGCATAATAGTTCAGTGCTAAATGGACATTATTGTATGTATAATAACTGTAGGTTAAAAAGTAAATGTTTTATTTGTAATCTGTTATAAGGACAGATAGGTACTGGGAGGATTCCTATGCGACCAGCCATCACTGGCCTTGTTTTTAAAGGCCGTAACTCGGCCGGCCTGATTCTCAGCCTTCCTGTAGCTCACTACCCTCCCGAAACTCTCAAATCACCACTGTTAACAAACCAGCGAAACATGTGTCACGCGCCCCTCTATGTCGCATTCGGCATAGAGCAGTGTAGCGAACACTGCCCCCCCCCACCCCCCCCACCCCCCACCAGTCACCCTGTCCCCCCCACCATTTGTTTTAGACCAATTGGATTTGTCGCTGCTGTTTTCCAAAAACAATTTAATGAATGACCAAGCAAATGAACCAATGGTAACCCTAACCCCCAGGGGCGGGCCGGCACACACATCATTCTCATTGGCTACCGGTCATCTGTTTAAAACAACCCCTTATGTTTTGCCTCCAGCTCCCTCCCAACTGTAGAATAGTCACATGTACTCTAGCTCTTGAGTTCATTGGCTGTTGGATTTCATTACTTCTCCTGATGATACTGATGCAGTATCATGATGTTTGCATACAGACATTATTTTTTGGTACAATAAACATGTGTTGTGGCCAGGGGCCCAACCTTACCTTACATACATGTTTATAAGGCATGTTTCTAAAGTGCCATCCTCATACGTCCCAGCCCAATTCGATCGCAGCCGCAGGGAGGAGAGCTAGGGGAGGGCCCTCCTTGCCTGGGACGTGTGGGGATGCCACTGAAAACATGCGATTTTTTATATTTTTCTTCCTTGTCACCAGATACGCATGAGATGCAGTGGTCAGTGACATTCCGTTTTGGGGTCGGCAGCTCGGTGGCGCCCCCTGGGGGCAGGGCGCAGAGGTCGCTCCAAGCCGCACTCCCGCCTAACGAGCAGAGAGGAGACACTGCATCCTATGCGGCTTTTATCTGGCTTTTTTTCTACTTACGCTGTCTGTACTGCCATTTCAATGTAATGTGCTGTTTCTTTGTGTCTCTGTTGTCTCTCTTTTCCTTTCCCCCGGAGCAGCATTCTGTCCCGCACAGGCAGGAAGGAGAACCAGGAAGCTCCCAATTTGGCCGTCCCCATGACCATGTGTCTTTTCCCTGTGCCATTCCCACTCACCCCATCTCTAAGACCACAAGTCAGTTCCATCAACCCTACAGTTACTCGCTCCCTCCTTTACAGCGTTCTGCGGGACGCCCCGTCTGACCGCGGGGGCCAGCAGAGTCGGGACGCTCAGCTCTCAGAGTACCCCTCTCTGGACTATCAGGGGCTCTATCTGACCCTGGTGACCTTGCTTGACTTGGTGCCCCTGGTGCAGCACGGTCAGCATGGTGAGTGGGGGGCACAGAGATCACAGCGGTGAATTGTTTGGGCTGGCAGCTGCATTGGGGGGCTCATTTAATGAGCAGTAGGGGTTGCGGGAT
>JAODKM010000025.1:14763158-14790000 GCA_026780845.1 Petrocephalus sullivani
CAGTCCCTTCCGGCTCTAGAGCTGGAAGCACCTGAAACCTGTTAGACACAGTCACTTCAGGTGGTGCCGCCTCTGTATATGATAATATGTAATAAGTAATATGATGACATAAAAATTATTTTAAGGATTTTTCTTTGCAGACAAATTGTATGGGCAATCAACTGAAATGGATCAAATTTAAATGTAATTCAAGTTGGGTTATTAATAATAATATAAATGTTATTAATAGCATTTTTTTGCAGAGATGAGGAGAGTGTGTAGGGTAGGCTTGGGCAGGATTACAGTAATATTTTCATTTTATTGCGATAATTTGTTAGGGAGAATTTCATCGTGTCACTTAGTCCTAGTCCTAGTGAGCACAGGTGCAGATCTGGGGAACCTGATTGCATTAAGACAAATCACACAAAGTTGGGCTTTTAATAGAGCTTCTTTGCAGAGGTGGAGAGAGTGTGTCGGGGACTATATATGGTACTATTTACTGTCTGCAAAGTTTAAAGTAAGGAAAAACCTAACGAGGCTACAAATGGAAGCTGGCTTGGTTCACTCTAATTAAAGATCTCCAGTCAGCCTAAGGTGGTCCAGCAGAAGCCCGCTTAGCAAAGAGCGGATCGCCTTGGCAGATTCGCAGTGTGCTCTTAGCGTACCATCACGTACCACGATGCTCTCTCGGAAATCACTTTAGTCACTTTCAGTAAGAAATGACAATTGGTTGAATGTTGAGGCACTTACCAACATCCAGCATTGGCCCGTTAATGACTGATGGCAGAAGACATACCGCAGCGTGTGTGTTCCTGTGGTGTGTGTGTGTGTCAGCACATGTGTTTGGGTGTCCAGGCTCTACCCCACATGCTACTTGCCCAATGGTTGCCATAGTTACCAGTGTAGCCCCACATCCAGATTGGTTGACTGAAGGAAAGATGACCTTGGAATGAAGCATTAAAGAGGTCTAGATGTTACGGAGGCTGGGGCATGTCGGTGTGTAATGCTTCACCTCCAGGAAGCTGGTGGCACACCATTATCTCACCACCACCTCCAGACAGTAAATCATTCATTCCAACTAATTGGCCCTGCAGACTGGAGGGTATAGCCATCCTCGACCAGATGGTCACTCGCACGTGCCTGTAAATCACCCAGAAGGGGCACCGATCAGCGCCAATCCATCACTGGATCGTACTAGCGATCTGGCCACAGTGGGCCTTCCTAACCCCATTCTGTTACAATGGCGCCATCTAGTGGCAAACTGTTGTATTTTTTCTTTTAACTATTAACTAACCCAGACTCATTCTAGTCACCCTCAGTATCCTTTCTAATGTTAAGCACAAGAGTTTGTGCACTTTGTTGGGGATGTAGTGCGTTTTACAATGTTAACATTCCAAATTTTGTTCAAAATGTTAAGGAAATTACTGTTATACATTATGTGGTTAAGCGATCACAAACTGACTCTAAGGCTAAGAATTTTAAAAGACCAATGACAATGATGTCGTAATATAGTAATTTTAATAGTCCTTCGCGCAGCGTGACGCCCCCTTTGCAGTCAGCCTAAACTGACAGGTGTGGCTCCACCTCTCTGTCTCGTCGTCAGTGGAGAGGGTAGCAGTGCTCTGTCGCTTCCTGGACATCGCCTCTGTGACCAAGAACCACCGGCTGAAGTACTCTCTGGCCCATGCCTTCTGCTGCTTCCTGGCCGCCGTGGAGGACGTCAACCCAGCGGTGGCCACGCGGGCGAGACTGCTGCTGGACACCATCAAGAGGCCCGCACTCCAGGCGAGTGGCACCGCCGATGAGCCTTTAGTCCCTCCCCTTTCCCCCGCCCGCCTTGGGTTTGAGGCTCTGTGATTGGTGGAGTAAAAGCCGCGTCTCCATCCCCTCCCCCATTTCAGGGCCTGTGTTTGTGCCTGGACTTCCAGTTTGACACGGTGGTCAGGGACCGGCCCGTAATCCTCAGCAAGCTGCTACTGCTGCATTTCCTCAAGCAGGACATCCCGGCACTCAGCTGGGAGTTCTTCGTGAACCGCTTTGAGACGCTATCCCTGGAGGCCCAGCTGCACCTGGACTGCAACAAGGAGTTCCCCTTTCCCACCAGTACGGCCCGCCCACATCGCCACCTAGCAGGCCGTGTCGCTAGGCCTGCAAATATTTTCATTCATAAAAATAAAAAAATGTGCGGTACAGCTTACCAAACATTGATTAAACTGGACCCTCGTCCCCCAGACATCACCGCGGTGCGGACCAACGTGGCCAATCTCAGCGATGCCGCCATGTGGAAGATCCGGCGGGCACGCTTTGCACGTAACTGGCAGAAGAGCGTGCGATCGCTCAGGGACAGCGTCAAGGGCGAGTCCGAGTCCAAGCGGGCCTTCTCCCTGCCCGAGACGCTGTCCAGCCGCTTGCGTGAGTCAGCAGCCCAGGCTGTCTCCTGTCCACCCAGCTGCCCGTCTGTCCGTCCCACTCTCCTACTGTATCTGTCTCCACTCACCTGTCTCTTATGTTTGGCCTGTCCACACCTTTTCCTTTGATCATATTCACTCCATTCTCCATCTCGTTTTTCTTGGGTGTTGTGTCTCTTCCTCCTCTTTGATTTCTAGTTTTTATCTCACACGGCACTGTCCGAGCTTCAGCAAGGCATCCTGGGTAATTTGCATGGGGAGGGGCGTTTGCAAATTACGGGTCAGTCGCCAGCACCGAGGCCCCCCACGTGCTGAGCCGCAGCTCGGACAGGTGGCCTCTCAGCGCCATCAGAGCATCTCCTAAATCGTGTTTTCCATGTGTGGTTTTTAGCTCTAAGGCTAACGAGGCAGGAGCAGTCTGTCCCCTCACTGGGAGATATGGTAGACACAGTCTTGCCAGGTAAATAACACATCCTGACCTTTATCACCCTCGGCCAATGAAACGTAGCGATAGATATGGGCTGGCTCATCACACCGTCTTTCGGTTACCCAGCATGCTGTGTGCCATGTCTGTGGAAGCAGCCACCTTGACATGCACCCTAAAGGGGCGAGGTGGGCTCCCTCTGGGACTCATAGGGAAGGATCACCACACTAAGCCCGTCTTATACACTCATGGCCGGATCTCCAGGGGACCAAGTGGGGGGTGGGAATCCTCCTCCCCAACCTACCAAGCCTGCCTATATAAAGGGCCTAGTGGCACTTTTAGCTCAGCCCTGATGCCATGACCTATATCCCAGCTGTGGATGCTGAGGGACCATAAAGCTTCCGTGGCCCATTTGTTGTGAGATCTAACAGCCGCCGTAGCCAGGATGCCAGAATAGACACGGTCCACTGATCCCCCCCCAGGCCAAAGTGCCCCGGAGGACGACACCATCATCAAGGACGTGATGCCGGAGGATGCCGGCATCGACCACCAGACTGTGCACCAGCTGATCGCCGTCCTGATGAAGTTCATGACTAAGGACCACAGCAGTGCAGAGGCTGACATCGGCAGTGCCAAGGCCTTTAACACGGTCAAGCGGCACCTCTATGTGCTGCTGGGTTATGACCAGCAAGAGGGCTGCTTCATGGTGGCCCCACAGAAGATGCGAACCTCTACCTGCTTCAACGCCTTCCTCGCTGGCATCGCCCAGGTGACCAGGCATCCGGAAGCCACCCCCACAAGATCTCTCTCCCGATTGCTGGGCATGCTTCTCACATTGAGTCCCTTGCAGGTGATGGACTACAACATCGGGCTGGGGAAGCAGCTGCTCCCCCTGGTGGTGCAGGTGCTGAAGTACTGCACGTGTCCCCAGCTACGGCATTACTTCCAGCAGCCACCACGATGCTCGCTGTGGGTGCTACAGCCTCACCTCCGCCAGATGTGGCTTAAGGCTCTGCTGGTGGTCCTCTATAAGGTATCACGGTGGGGGGGAGGCACTGACTGTTAACCTTGTCTGATTCTTTCGCTGGTAAGGTCCACTGATCTCAAAGTCAAGTTATACTTTAGGTCATTTTGACAGCAGTGAAATTAAGGATGGTCTTCTATGTATCCATCCATCTACTAACCATTTCTCCAGTACAAGGTGAGAGGGGGGTGGAGCTAACCCCCAGAAAAGGACACAAGGCCTTTCATCGCAAGGTGCAGACATTGCAGGTCCAGAAAGTAAAAATCCAGATCAAGCTTTTGTTTCAACCAACTGTATGCGTATAAAGAGTTACAGTCACAGAGTATTCAACTGGATGGTTGAAACAAAATCTCGGCCTGGACTTTTACTCTCTGGATCTGAACTACCCACCTCTGGTGATACCATCTTGTAATGCAGGAATGAACTCACCCAAACATATACACGATTATACACAAGATAAGGGTAAGAGAACAGGAGAATTCCAGTGTTCCTGCATTCTGGCTCCTGTGAATGACCAATAATGTGTTTAATATCGGGTCGCAGACGTAAGGATGCTACAGAGCTACTGAGAACGATAAATGGTCAGCTGAGCGGAGACTGTAATAGAAGAGATGGCCAGTTCACCAGAAGGGCACGATCAGCCGTGAGATAAGCACTCCAGGTTTCAGGCACAAGGTACACAGAAGACCGAGTTCATTGGAGAAAAGCACTGAGAAGCATTGCCTAATGTTTGGGGAAGTTAGAACGTCAAGAGGTGGTCCGAAGTGCATACTGACCTGGGGATGGAGCAAAATCACTGGAGGACGGGGGAAACAATATATTCATTTTAGGAAACAGTGTAGTCGTAGTAACCCGACCAATCAAATTAAAATCTATGGATATATCATGTGTGACTAAAACACATCTTTAAGTATTCACAGGGGAGATGAGAGAAATCTTGAGTGTGCTTCCCTTTGCCCAAAGAGCTAAGCTAACATTGAAAGAAGCTGTCCTCATGCCTGCCTGTTAATAGTTGAATTAATACCTGTTGAGAGTTGATATTTTCTTACACCACAGTGGTTAGGATTAACCCATTCCTTCTCCACCTGTCCTGTCCCATCAGTACCCCTATAGGGACATGGACGTCAGCAAGGTGGTACTGCACCTAATCCACATCACCATCAACACGCTGAACGCCCAGTACCACAGCTGCAGGCCCCACGCCACTGCCGGGCCTCTCTACAGCGACACCTCCAACATCAGCCGCTACAGCGAGAAGGAGAAAGGTACAAGGTCCGGCCCACTGGGGTCATCGCCATGGCGACAGTGGGCGAAACCCGAAAGGCGCTGATTATCTCCCATCCCACAGAGGAGGACAGCGTCTTCGACGAGTCCGACATTCACGACACGCCAACGGGAGCTGGCAACAAAGAGTCCCAGACCTTCTTCGCCCGGTTGAAACGCATCGGTGGTAGCAAGTCGGTCAAGTACCAGCCAGTGGAGCTCAATGCCCAGAAGAGTAGGCACCACAACCCTCAAAGTGTTTTCTCCAGAGATGGAAAGTTCAGGTCCAGAACGCAAAAATCCAGACCATGATTTTGTTTCCACCAACCGGTTGAGTTCTCTGTGAATGTGACTCTTTATGCTCAACTGTTTGGTTGAAACAAAATCTTGGTTTAGATCTTTCCGGACCTAAACTTTCCAGCTCTGGTTTTCTTTCGGCCCTGGGGCTCCTGCGCCAACCCCGTCCAAGACTCTAGCTAAAGTAGGACAGAAGGTTCTCACAGGCTTTGTTATGGTGCAGATTAAAGGTCCCATCTGTATGAATTAAACATCAAAATTAGCAGCATCAAACAGAATCACTAAAAATTGCAAAATGAGACCCATCAGCACTGACTGAATGAAGGGTTTATCAAAACAATACAGGAGAGCTCACTGGCTGCGGATTTTCGTAAGGGCTCCGCTCCATTTCAGCCTCCAATTCAGCCTCCAGTTTACACTCCATTTCAGCCTCCACTTTAGGCTCCAGTTTAAGTGTGTGATTCTATTCTAGGTTAGTACCTGCAATAGGTAGTTAGTCAGGGAATTTTCTGTGACTACAAGAATATTCCAGAATTGACAGTTTGCGTGACACAGTCCACTTTGGCTGTGTGGTACCGGTCTCACTGCGCTGTCCCTGCCCACACCCTGCAGGTGACGTGGAGCTGTCAGAGTACCGGGAAGCGGGCCCCCTGCAGGACAACCTGCTGCGCTGCGTGCGTCAGGAGAGCACCAAGAAGAAGCGTCTGCAGGCCATGCACAAGCAGAAGTCCCTGGACATCAGCAACACCGACTCAATCCTCTACAACCTGGACGAGCACCGGCGCAAGTCCTGTATCGACCGCTGCGACCTGCAGGGACCGGCAGCACCCGCTGGCCATGGCCGACGCGGCGAGCCACAGGCTAAGGGCTCCTCTGACAGCTCCGCAAGCCGTGTTGAGGGCCCCAACGCCCAGGACCGCGGAGGCTCCCGGGAGGCCGACGGCCGCAGGCCCGTCATCCCCGAGGTGCGGCTAAGCTGCATGGAGACCTTCGAGGACAAGCCGGGATCCACAGAGAAGGAGGACTCCCCAGAAAAAGAGGACCCAGATCTCATCGACCTCTCCTCCGACTGCACCTCTATCCCAGAGAAGCACTCCATCCTCTCCATGTCCGACAGTGATTCCCTGGTCTTCGAGCCGCTGCCGCCGCTCCGGATCGTGGAGAGCGACGAGGAGTTTGAGATGCTGGGCAGCCAGGGACCCAGGCCCAACGGGAGGCCAGCCCTGCCCGCAGTGTCCGGGACAACCCTGCGGCCAGCACCGGTGGTACAGGTGAGTGTGGAGGACTTCTCAGTGGCGGGCCGGGACCCGGGCCCGGCAGGAAGCCCCTTGCAGCTGCCCCAAGCGGGCCGGCTGACCCCTTCAGGCTCGGTGGATCTCCCGGACCACAAGGGGCTCGCCAGCCCGGAGCGGCAGAAGGACCCTTCACAGGAGAGCCCGCTTACCCTGAAGCAGAAACGCGACCTGCTCCGGAAGACGCCGGCCGTGCCCGAGTCGTCTCTGGATGACATCACCACTCAGGCCGAGGACCCAAAGGCCCTTGGCACCAGTCCTTCCGGCAGGGCAGTCTTCCTGAACCTTCCGGAAGATGGTGGGCGCTCCCCAAGCCCAACTGAAGCGGGGGATGCCACCATCCCCGGCAGTGATAACGAGGACCCCGACGACGACCTCGGGGACGAGGGGGACAGCGATCCCAAACCCGAGGGCGAGGGTGATGGCGCGGAATTCAAGATTCAGATCGTGCCCCGGCAACGCAAGCAGAGGAAGATTGCTGTGAGTGCCATCCAGAGGGAGTACCTGGACATCTCCTTCAACACCTTTGACAAGCTGGGAGATGCACCGGCTGAGACAGGTGTGCGCATGTGCGTTGTGAGGGCTGTTGCCTGCCTCTGCGTGTGCGGCTTTTGTCTGATTGATTGCGCTATTGACACCGTTGTTTGTGTTTAAGCATCAGGTCTGACTCTCCCTTTAAAATTGTGCCTTTAAGAGTTGAATGCAATCGCAAAACACCTCTAAACACATTTGTTGGCCAACATCTTTTGATTGGGCAAGTTTTCTGTGGACTAGAAATTGTTTGTACATTTTGCCTATTTTGATTCAACACAAAGTCAAGTAAAAATGACTCGGGTACGAAGAAAAAACGACCTCACTACTAACAAATTCTTATAAATATACAAATAATTCAATTGAAAAAGCTAAACTGAAAAGTAGCACAAATCAGCTATACAGCAAAAAAATATTGAAAAAAAGTGTTTTTAGTCATTTTTAAACCAAAAATGAATGAATGAAAAATTTACATTACTGAAGAGCATTATTAACACAGCTCATTATTAATAAAGAGATGAGCTATGTAACTAGCAAAGTAGCTGAAGCTAAATTGAAGCAAATAAATGTATAAACAAAGGAGGTGTGGAAAAACTCGAGAAACCCCGCCCACAGTCCCAGGCCACGCCCCCCAGGTCCACCCACTCTTGAGCTTCTAGTGAGGTCATGAGCTGCTGCTGTGCCCGTCACTCACCCCCGTTGATTTGCAGATAATGCAGCTCTGCCAACTCTGGAAAAGCCTCGGGGGTCTGCCTCGGCTCCGGCTTTGGAGGCCGCCGTCCCAGACACAAACAGCCGCCCGTCGATAGCAAGTAGGAAATGCTGGCTGCCCCTTCCTCCTGTGCTCTGAGCAATTGGGCTGGTGGGACAGAGGCTGGGTGTCGTGCTGACATTTGACTGGCAGCCAGTTTCACACTCGCCTCTGTTCTCCATGTGTGGTCCTGCCCTTGTGATTGACTGACAGCACCATTGCTCCGCCCCCAGTCAGTGACTTTTACTTTATTCTGCATCAGCCTTGGGCTAAAGAAAATTACACCTCAAGAAACACATTTCACATTATAATCTCACATTCTAATCTAATGCGAAACATTAGACATTATCTCTAAATATATATTAGACATCTCGGCAGAGCACAGATGAAGTAGATTCAGTTTCGGAGGGAGTCAAAAATTCAATTAAAAAAATGCTGAGGTGCTAAAAAAGGAAGGACTTGAAGACATTTGGGTGGCGCGACACGCCGTGTCCTACATAACGCTCAGGCTTCCTGGGGGACGAGGAAGGGCTGTATCACCATCTGCATCCGTGCTCATTTCGGCCACATTCATGCAGATGTGGGAGTCACTCCATCCTCTTGAGAAAATGCTGGTTCTGCTGTTAGATAGAGCTTAATTTCCCAGGGTTCCATCTGCCACACTTCCGGTTCTCAGTCTGCTGATTAAGTCTCAGGGGGGCAGTGTTGCTAGGGGTACGGCATGGGGCCCAGGAGCTTTGCGTTTCACCATGGGTGTTGTCTGTGTGTGCGTGTGTGTGTGCGTGTTCCTGCATGGGGACCCCAGCCCAATACCGACAGGCCAAGCGTGGCTCCCTGGGCGCCCTCACCATGAGCCAACTGATGAAGAGGCAGCTGGAGCATCAGTCCAGTGCCCCTCACAATATCAGCACCTGGGATACGGGTGAGTGACGCTGCTCCTACCAGGACCAGCCCCTGGTAGGCCCCGCCCAATCAAGATACCACACCCCCTCATTAGCATATCAGCTATCACGAAGCATTCATACTGCATCAGGCAGAGCTCACCCTCTGCGGCAGCTCCGTATTGAAAGAGATGATGCAGGTCAGGCACAGTGGAGCCCCTCCAGATGCCTGCCAGTTCTCCTTGTGTCAGGCTGCCTGTCTTTGTCTTTGAGGGGCTAATGTTCACTCAGACGTCTCCTGAAACTTTGATTACAAACCTGTATCCTGCCTGTCTTCCTCCTCCTGCCTGTGCCTGTCCTCGGCACGGCTGACATTTCAATTTACCTGACATTTTCAAGATGTGGAAACACTATGAATGTTTAATACCTCAGTTTGCTCCCCACGGAGGAGTTTGTGAAATAGGAAAGGTAGTCCTGCAGGGATGGGGGGGGGGTGTTTTATTTTGGCCAGGGATGGTCCTGCTTCTGGTAGAGTCCCACACACTTTGGCGTGTCTTATGGTGTAGGGGCCACGAAGACCAGCCTCCTCTCGGCGCCCAGCACTGTCAGCATGTTCGTTCCTGCCCCGGAGGAATTCACTGACGAGCAGCCAACCACTATGTCTGACCGGTGAGGCTGGGTGCTGGAGGACGGGGGGGCGGCATTGAGAGGGTGGGAGGGGGTCGACGGAGCCAGCTCACCCCTGTGACCCTGGGGCCTCAGGTGCCGCGACTGTGGAGCAGTGCTGGAGGAGTACGATGAGGAGACCCTGGGCTTGGCGGTGGTGGTGCTCTCCATGTTCATCCACCTGAGTCCCGACCTGGCTGCCCCACTTCTGCTCGACATCCTGCAGTCCGTGGGCAGGTAATCCCATAATCAATACGTTCCTGACTCTGTAAGCAACCAGCGTAAATTAATCGAGTGAGTGCTGTATGTACCGCATGGCCAGGAGCTCACACAATTCCATCATTAATCACTGTTGTTTCTTACAGGTTGGCATCCAGCGCGAATTTCTCTGGCCAAGCTGAGAGGTATAGCCTTGCAATAAATCATTTAATACTTATTCAGGTCTTTGCATGAGTGTGAAGGTGCAATGCATTGTGGGTAAATGCCGGCTACATTTCAGCATGCTGATCCCGGGAAATGCACCGGGCGTGGCCAAGCAGTTCCTACGCTGCGTGTTCCATCAGCTGGCGCCCAATGGTATACTGCCACAGCTCTTCCAGTCCAGCATTAAAGGTGAGGGCCCCACTCACAAGCCAATGGAAATGCTCGGCTCTGACTGGGGAGCATGACCTTTTTTTCTGTAAACCTACCTCTTATTGGCAGATGGCAGCTTCCTCAGAACTCTGGCCTCATCCCTGATCGACTTTAATGAACTCAGCTCCGTGGCAGCTCTGAACCAGCTGCTCGAGGTGAGGTTTTTTTAAAGTACATTTTCAGAAGCTAATGCCATTTACTGTCTGCGAGATCCAGAAGCCGGGTAAGCAGATCTGCTTGAAATCCGAAGCGTTTAAATCATTGCTGTCCAGCAGGGGGCAGCATACCGCCACAGATTCCAAGCAAAAGCAAAACGTGGAAACATCCGGAAATATCGCTCTTTCTACACTGTGAGATTTTCACATCTAAGAAATTTCAAATTGTGCTCGTGCTTTTGTACATTAAATCCTTAAACCCACGTTTGACTCTTTGACTCTGGGAATCATGCAGTGACCACATGTCTCTACGGAGACGTAATGTTACCACCAGGCACATTAGCCACGCACTACCGCTAAAATCTGCTCTCCTTATACCGTTATTAAGTGGTTCCAGCCAGAAAAATACTAACCTTTTCCTGGGTTGCAAGGGTCTGAACAACAAGAAGAGTCTGCCAGTGGGCAGCGCCATGCTGCACTGCCTGGAAAACATTGCCTCCTTTATGGAGGCCCTGCCCATGGACTCCCCCAGTAACCTGTGGACCACCATCTGCAACCAGTTCCAAACCTTCCTGACCAAACTGCCATCGGTCCTGCCACTCAAGGTGCCACCTCCCCCGTAGCCACCTAACCGCCAAACGAGGCCCATGTCACCTCCATCCATAGCCATCAACACGGGCCATCTGCCTAAAGGGCCGCTTTTCTTGGCATGTCTCCCTGACAGTGCCCTCTGGACTCCAGCTTACGCATCATTATCTGCCTGCTGAAGATACCTGCCCTAAGTGCCACACGAGTAAGTTTGCCGCGGTCACTTTGGTTTCAGCACATTATGATCATATGTTATGAAGTATAAAGTGTCTGATTTGGGGTCAGTTTTAAGGCAACCCAGTGATTTTTGATGTTCTTTAACGTCATTCCACATTTATCTGCCTAGGGAAATAGTTCAGTACTTTTGTTTTAGATTCAGACAGTGCATGGCCAGCCAAAAATGTTCCCTGGGTTTAGTGTTGGGCTAGCTGAGTCCCTGCTGGGGACGCCACTCGCACAGGCCGATGGAAGCGTTTTTGAGAAGCTCACCTCCCATCCACAGAGCTTGCTGGAGCCCTTCTCCAAGCTGCTGAGCTTCGTGATCCAGTACGGGGTCTTCAGCCTCTCCTACCTGATGGAACTCTGTAGCCTGTGTTACAGAGCCTTCAGCAAGGTAATCAGCCCCGGCCCTGTGGAAGTGGCCTGGGTTCCCCATTTCAGTCAGGCAGCCAATCAGGACATTGCTTATTTGAATATTCTCCATAATGATTCTGAAAAAGGTGGTGCTGGGGAACAAGTGGAATATTGCTATGGGAGCCCATGCTAATAAGCCCGGCTGAAGCCAGGCCTGGTGCCATAATCTAGGCTTGTCACCAACATAACTGGCTCTCTCAGACTGTTTACACAAAGTTATTTTGCAATATTACCTCATACTTACATCAATTCCCTCTATCCACACTGAGCTCCATGCCTCTCTGGTCCTATTCTGAGATATGAGGGAACAATGTGTCATGTGGAGCACCACAACAGCCAAGGACAGACTCAGGCTGCCCTTCTTGTGATCCTGCACAGCCATGATAACAGCAGAGTACATAACCATGTTCTCCAGTTGTCCTCTGACCTGCACACTGGCGCCCTCTGGTGGCGCATTGAGTTGGAACATGCTGCCTTCTGTTACTGGTGCCAGATGGGTAGTGTGGCTTTAAAACAGGGCCGCCCAACATGTCGATTGCCATCGACCAGTAGATCACAAATGTAGTGCAGTTAGATCATGCAACATAGCCAATCATCAATCCTCAACAAAAAGCAAATGTACTGCTAATGCAAAGCTCCAGTGAGCAAAGTTACCCAGCCAGCCTTCCAATTTATATCTACTAAAAAAGGGATATAAAAAATGAGTGGGGGAGCCGGACCAGTTCAGGAACCATAAATGTATTGAATTGTATTGTGCTGTCAGGGTTTATGCAGTGATGCAAGGTGCGCCAACATGTATTGCATATACAAGTGTATGTGTGTGTGTGTGTGTGTGTGTGTGTGTCAGTGTGTGTGTGTGTATGCTATATACATGTAGCATTTTCAATGTAGGTAGATCACTTTGACCTGGTCACTTTAAAAGTGGCTCGCAAGCCAAAAGAGTGTGGGCCCCCTGCTCTAAAGTCAAACATTATTGTACTTAGCTTCCCCTCTCCCCCATCTTGTCCAGGAGAGGGATAAGTTCTACATGTCACGTGTCGTGGTCCTGGAGCTCCTGCAGGCCCTGAAGTTCAAGTCTCCTCTTCCAGACACCAACCTGTTACTGCTGGTGCAGGTGTGACAGCCGCTGGTGACTAAATACAAATGAAAATACCCAGTAACACAAATAAACCAGAACAGCAGTAGTGACACCAATGCCTGACTTGTAACAGTATACATATAACGGAACAGCAGGGGGCACCCCAGGGGATTATGGGTAAGAGAAGAGACTGAGCAACCATAAGAGTTTGTAAGTTTCACGTCTCCCATGGGGATGCCGCTTTGGCCTGCTCTCCATGTCCACTGACCTCCCCATGTGTAGTTGATTTGTGCAGATGCTGGAACGAGGCTGGCAGAGTCCACCATCATACAGAAGCACATGATTTCATCACTTCCTCCGGTGAGTGGGCTCTGTATGAGTCCTTGTGGTAACCACCCGCTTAGGGAGCATACTCCACCTCTGACACACGACCGGCGACCGAGCAAACGATATCAAGATATCACAATATCACCACTGAGACTGCCCCACTGGCTAACGGCATGCTCCCCCCGCAGGGCACCACCGCAGCCATGGAGTGCATGCGGCAGTACACCAGCGAGGTGCTGGACTTCATCGCAGACATGCACACGCTTACCAAGCTCAAGGTGCGTCCTCCTCAACGCAGAACAGCACCTCTGTTATTACAAATAAGCCATCTTAGCCTCTGAAAGAGAAGCAGTGAGCATTCCTGTTCTTATAGATTATGACATGAGCATAATTACTGTGAATAATAAATGAATAATAATATGGAGGGTTCTTGCGCAGAGCTGTGCCCATCCTTACTGTACTTCACAAACAGCCAAAGAGTGCAGTACCGTTAGCTGTGCTGACATTTGCAAACGGGCAGATGGTGTCTGCATGTGCCAATCAGTCACATGACCTCCGACCCCCCACCCAGAGCCACATGAAGGCCTGCTGCCAGCCGCTCCACGAGGACACCTTCGGTGGGAACCTCAAGGTGGGCCTGGCGCAGGTGGTCGCCATGGAGATCAGCAAGGGAAATCACCGTGACAACAAGGCGGTGATGCGATATCTGCCCTGGCTCTATCACCCTCCATCCGCCATGCAGCAGGGGTGAGGAGTCACTTCACAGAGGCCAGTAGCACTAATTCCGGGGTGGCAAAGCCCCCCCCCCAGCATCGTAACACATGTTACAGGTCATCTGGCAGAATTTATAAGTGCTGTGGACAGGGTAATAGAGAGAGTGACAGTAACTAGCGAGTAATGAGCAGTGAGTAATGAGTACCTGAGAGGTGTGCATCCCCCCCCAGGCCAAAGGAGTTCATCGAGTGTGTGTCTCACATCCGTCAGCTGTCATGGCTGCTCCTGGGGTCGCTCACCCATAGTGCTTTGCACCAGGGCTCCACTTCCTGTATGCCCATCCCCCTGGACGCCGGCTCTCAAATTGCAGACCACCTCATTGTCATACTGATCGGCTTTCCAGAACAGTCCAAGGTAGGTAGGCACCGTCTCCACCAATCATCTCGCGGGGTTAGCTCTGAGGTCACACTCAGGTCTCGATGGTCAGCGGTGGGCAGCTGTCTGCGCTGCTGGCAGTGGCAGGCAATGGCGCGAGGGGGGGAATGGCGCGAGGGGGGGAATGGCACGAGGGCCCTTCTCCGTGTCTTAGGGAGAGCAGCTGTCACGCAGGAAGGCACTTTAATGGCGGCCATTAATCTGAGGGGCAGAGAAAGCTTGGTGGCAGCGATTCATCACGCGGGCGGCACGCTCCTCCGAACAGATGCGGGAGCACAGCTGTCAGCGGCATGAGGCAGACAGGGAGCAGTAGAGCGACCCGCCGCTGCACACACTCACGCCCGCCGCCCGCCCGCCCGCCGCGTCGCCACCATTCAAGCTGGGCCTTTGATTTCTTATTCTGGGGTGGGGGGGGCATTGCAATTTACAGCCAGTGTTCCAGAAATGTGACTTTCTGAGCAATTTGCCATTCGGGGCTGTAATCGCTTGCACTCGGTTCAAATGAAACCTGGAATGTGCTTTCTGCTCACGTGAGCGCACCACTGGACACGCCTTTGTTCTCCTGGGCCTTTTATTTCAATCCCCCTCCCCCAAACACACACAGCATCACGCAGCCTGGTTGCGAGAGTTTACAGCCAGGGAAAGCTACCGGTATATTAAAGTTTGCCAATACTCAAAGAGACTTTGGGACCAGGCTTTGTCACGCCGTGGGGCTGTGGGTCTCCTGGAAATGGACGAATGGCAGGAGACGGCTGCCCTGTCACTCGAGCCCTGCCCTGTTTGCTGTTGTCTGCTTTTTGTTTATGCTCTACTTCAGGTTCCTAACAAACTTCTCATTTGCATGGTAGCTCACCTGCAAGCTCTGTGGGGAGCCGGGTAAGGCGACCCTACTCAGGGGGTCTGCTGGGCCCCTGCGACCTCACTGACCCCGTGCACACTCTAACCCCCCCCATGTCGATGTCCCCCCAGACTTCGGTTCTCCACATGTGTTCCCTCTTCCACGCCTTCATGTTTGCCCAACTGTGGACCATCTACTGTGAGCAGGCTGCTGCCCCGCCCGCCCTGCAGAACCAGAACCAGAACGAGTTCTCCTCCAGCGCCATCCTCACTGGCATGGAGTTCTGGAGCCGCGTCACGCCCAGCATCCTGCAGCTCATGGCCCACAACAAAGTGGTGAGACCGCCTACCCACCCTCACCTGTACATCTGACTAGAACTTCCGGATGTGATCTCGGACCTACTGGGATTCTGCCAGAACAAATGAATAGCTTCAAAGCTGAGCTTCTAATTAGTGCACAGCTGTGACTGGTATCTTATATAGAGGTGAATGAAAAATTAGCAAAGGGGGGGGGGCGCTCTGTCCTGGCGGCTATGAAGCTCTGAAACGTACTGAGCTGGTAGCCAATGAGAAGTGGGTAAAACAAAGAACTGACCGACTGAGGGATTGTGATATTCACAGCCACCAGAGGTATATTCAGGGGGTGGAGCTACAGGGACACATGTCCCAGGTGAAAGTTGATTGGTCCCAGAGTGACCAGTGCCCTGTCACTCACTGATTCAAAATATATCATTGGCTAATGATAGGGATGTCCCTGCTAACCACAGTGGCTTCCAAAACCGTTCCTCCTTTGCTTCAGTGAGCCAGACAGGAGTCAGTGACTCTTATAGCTGGACTAGCGGCAGTGACCCATGCCTGATCCTGATTTATGGGGGCCTGACCCAGGTTTGACAGGCTGGGCCCTTGACCTCTCAGCTCTACAAGGCTTCCCAGCTTACTTTATTTTCTGTACTATTCCAGGACGTGTTATTTATAGTGCTGGACCGCCCCCTCACCTCATCTAATTTTCCCACTCAGATGTTAACCTTTGACCTTCAGTATGGATAAGGCTGCTGGCTGTTCACTTCTCAAACCCAGGAAAGCACAGTGTTATGATCACATGCCTGGCCAGGGCCAGCCCCAGTCCTCTCTCTCTGTCTCTCTCGCTCCCTCTCCCAGATGGTGGAAATGGTCTGCTTGCATGTCATCAGTCTCATGGAAGCTCTGCAGGAGTGCAACTCCACGATCTTCGTGAAGGTCGGTGGGTTAGTCGCTGTTGCTGCTTTCTTATTGGACGGGCTGTGTGCCAGTCACATGCAGAGGGACATGCCCCCCTCCCCTCTGGGGTGAGGATCAGGGCCTTTCAGAAGCAGGCACAGCGAGAGGCATAATGACCTTGACTAATCAAACTGATATTTTTCACCAAAAAAATCCCTTTTAAGGTATGGAACAAATACTAAATGCTAAATAGAATGTTTAAACTCAGATGAGATGTTATGATTTCATTGCGCGTGTGGAGCACCTTCAGCGTAAAGCATGCCCAGAGCCACCCTGACGGGCATCCGCGTTCCTCTTCTCTCTAAACAGCTGATTCCCATGTGGCTGCCTTTGATCCAGTCCAGCTTAAAGGTAACTTCATGCTCTCCATACAAATACTGAAGAACACATTTCTAGAGATGGAGGAGATTGTCGCGAGCGTGGCCGCTATTTCCTGCATTACAGATGAAGTGCAATGGCTATCAGTTTACTTGGTGGGCGGGGGGGCCGTGATCGCAGGTGTTGTTTACCATCTGTAAACCTCTACAAATAATACGCCGCTGGCCTCTTTGAGATGAATAAGAGAGTGTAGGTGATAGGAAGAATAAGAAATATCCCATTATGTAAACGTCATAATTCACCTTGTACCGTGCGGACATTCCGATTGGCTGACACATGTAAACGTTGCCCCCCCCAGCACCTGTCGGCGGGGCTGCGGCTGCGTCTGCAAGCCATCCAGAACCGCGTGAACCACCAAGTCCTGCAGGGGCTGCCGGGCTGCGCCCAGCCGCCGGCACCACACTCCGCCCTCCGCAAGTGGCTGCAGTGCACACAGTTCAAGATGGCGCAGGTGGAGATCCAGTCGTCGGAGGCGGCCTCGCAATTCTACCCCATGTGAGGGGAGGCCGGTCCCCCGGGCCCCCGGTCCACGCCCCTGCCGACACACGCCCCTCTTCCTGCTGCCCACTCTCTCCACAGCCTCAGTGTCAGAGCAATAGAGCGGTGGCAGACCTGTCACTGGGACAGCGAATTACCCAGAAGGCTTTGCTGTTATACTCGTCAGCAAGGTGCTGACCCCACATCACCGCAGCACGAATACTGAGCCATGCCGGAGGGGCACATACATGCAAGCTACTCTGGGTAACTGCATCAGCATAGCAAGCAAACCCCAGAGGAGCCAACGCCTCAGAATGGCCATGTGGAGAGAGATGGGAAACGGGCTGATGGGAAAGATTAGCTGGCATTGTGGGGAAGGTGTCCCTTAGCATTGAGGTTTAGAGGTAAGGCCTGTTCCAAAGCTAAGCTGACATAACCATGCAGTTAGCATGGAGTCTGCCCTCCCCACCCGTCCTCTGCAGAGTAATCTGCCACGTTCGGGGACTGGGGCTGTGGGGACTTCCAGACACCCTCCGGGTGAAGGTGACATGGCCACAGGAACGGTTCAGTTGCAGTAGACCTTGGATGTCTCACTTGGACTCGCTACCTGTACCCCAGACTTCGTGTCCACTGCTCAGAGACGCCATGTTTACGTCCTCTTTCCCCTGTTGTTTGTGGCCAAATAACAGAATGAAATAAAAAAATAATAATTTTCCAGCCTGCCATCCTTATCTTTCATGTCTGCATTTGATCTGCGGCTTCTCAGTAGACAGGGTAAAATGACTCAGCATTTTGGTGAGATACTAGCCTATGAATGGCCACAGGGGTGTCGCTATGATCCCAAGACATCCAGGGCTTGCCTGCTGCGGGGGGGTATCATGATAAAATTTGTCGAGTGGGAGGGCTCAGTGAATGATGTTACTTGTATCAAACTATTACCCATGATACATGATACATTTTTTCTTACACTTTGTAAAAGCACCTAGCTCTGTCTGTTCCAAAAATACATTAATTCTTTGTCCATTGCGGCTGGGAATTTGGGGTTTTGTGACAGCAAAACCACATTAACACATCATTATTATCATTCACATTATACATTGTACATATAGCAAACAAAACATATTTGAGAATATTTGAGAATTTGCTAAAAACATTCATGGCTTAAGCTTCACTAGCCTGATCCTGGAAGCACCTCTGAATGGGCATTGTTTCCTTTTCCTCCGGAGGGTCGGTATCTCTAGGTCACTGTCCGCATTGTCTACTCGTCCTGGGCTTCACTGTGACAGGTCCTCCCGGGCTTTCCCGGGCCTAATGGGGCAGCCAATGTGGCAGGTCCTCCTGGGCTTCCCGGGCCTAATGGGGCAGCCAATGTGGCAGGTCCTCCCGGGCTTCCCCGGGCCTAATGGGGCAGCCAATGTGGCAGGTCCTCCCGGGCTTCCCCGGGCCTAATGGGGCAGCCCATGTGGCAGGTCCTCCCGGGCTTCCCCGGGCCTAATGGGGCAGCCAATGTGGCAGGTCCTCCTGGGCTTCCCCGGGCCTAATGGGGCAGCCCATGTGGCAGGTCCTCCCGGGCTTCCCCGGCTAATGGGGCGGCCCATGTGGCAGGTATTCCTGGGCTTCCTGGCTAATGGGGCGGCCCAGGTGGCAGGTCTTCCCGGGCTTCCATGGCTAATGGGGCGGCCCATGTCGCAGGTCTTCCCGGGCTTCCCTGGCTAATGGGGCGGCCCATGTGGCAGGTATTCCTAGGCTTCCCCGGGCCTAACGGGGCGGCCCATGTGGCAGGTCCTCCCGGGCTTCCCCTGGCCTAATGGGGCGGCCCATGTGACAGGTCCTCCCGGGCTTCCCTGGCTCTAATGGGGCGGCCCATGTGGCAGGTCCTCCCGGGCTTCCCCGGGCCTAATCAGGTGGCCCATGTGACAGGTCCTCCCTGGCTTCCCCAGCTAATGGGATGTCCCATGTGACAGGTCCTCCCGGGCTTCCCTGGGCCTAATGGGGTGACTCAGATTAGCTCCCTGTAACTCAGCCCCAGCCATCACATACTAACAGGCCTTAACTACTTCTGACAAACCCCCCCCCAGCCTTGCTGGGAGGAAACACACCTCCCATGGCACTGCAGACTCCTGAGTCTTTCCCAGAAGCCAGATTTGCAGACAGTCCAGCCCGCTGATCATGACCATTAAAGACCCCCTCTATCAGGGGCAAGCCCAGGCCGGGAGATGGGAGTGGGGGGAGTAACTCAATAAGTGACCACACAACAGGTAGAATAGGGCTGTAACCTCCTGAAGTCATACCCTAAGCCGCACCCCCCCGCCCAAATGAGCCGCGCCACAACAGTCAGCCTGCCTAGAATCAATGAAATGCAGTTATGTCTGGCATCTAACATTGTTTGCTGTGATAAAGTGTGCTTGTAAGATTTAATTTGAAATAGAGGGGGCCCTGGAATATCAGAATAAGAGCAAGGTGGGCCGGCTGGCACCGCGTGGTGTATCACTCCGCACCTGCCACAACGTCACCGAACTTGGCTAGCTGAGGACGGCCAGACGCACCAGCCCAGCTTTGGGTCACTGACAGCCGTGCAGCGCCTGTGCAGCACCTGTCAGCTTCCCGGAATGGGACGGGTGAACGTCAGGTATAGGATTTCTGTGTCTCATAATTGAGCAGAGGGGTTGTCTGGCCGACACATTATTCACTTACTGGCTCAGAGGTTTGCTGCGGTCAGGCGTAACATGATGCAGGCGCTGGGCAGCAGACAGGGGAAAAACCACACGCAAATCACAGCACATATTACAGGAGTTTTAGTGTCAAGGAAAAAGAAAAACGATGCAGGTCTTTGGACTTGGGTCTGAACCCTGGTCTGGGACACTGGAGGGAAACAAAACCAAAGAATTGCTCTGTGTGTGTGAGGGACAGTGGCATAGCTGGAGATTCTGGGCCCCTCTGCCCCCCTTACATAAATTCATAATTTTGTGTTTGAGCCCCTGTAAATTTGCCGGGTATTCATGCCCCTACACAGCCCCTGATGAGGGACTGAGTGAGCATACCAACACAAGCAGCCCCAAGCACGGGACCCCGTCACACAAGGCGATTGCTTCCTGACCTTCTTGGGAGCCCCTTAGTGCCCCTTCCCATCAGCCCCCATGCTCATTAAAGTGGGCAACGTTCCTGCCAGGTGTGATGGGGTTGGTACCAAGGCCACACCTGCCAGATGCTGGCATTCGAACTTGGACCCCTTCAAAGCCCCCGGCCTCTCATTAGCTCATATAATCACCCCCACTGCCCAGCGTACCAAATGACCCCACGAGCAGTGGGCCGGAGCAAGCACCTGGGCAGGACTGGCCCGGCAGCACTGACAGAAAAATAATCCAATAAACAAAATGCTAAAAAGGGCATAAAAACGGCACAGTGTCTGTGGTTGAGCCATTTAAATCATACAGGTCACCACGGTGACGGCACAGCTCTGGACGGGAGCCCACCCCCTAGCCTCCATGTGACAGATGAGTCAGATCCTCCACCGGGTGTCCCCAAGTCCAGCTGGCACATCAGACACAATGCAGCGATACGATTAGAAAAAAAGGAGGGGGGGGGGCGATCGATTTCTGGCCACATCCTGCCAGCTTCACCTGACGCCACAGAACTCACTCTCATTCCCCTCAGCACCACCCTGCTGCGTTTAATCAAATGTTAATTGTGGGGGGGGGGGTGACCTGTCCTTTGAGTGGAAGGGGACTGACGTGTCACTCTGTTAAGCAGGCCCGGCACTTTCCCTGACTCATGCCGTTCGGGGGAGGCGCCGGGGAACGGGCAGGAACAGCTGACCACAATCCTACTTCAGGGGTGTAAATATAGAATAATGACTGTCAGAATGAGTGAGGGAGGCCGCGGGGGCCCCCGCCAGGGCTCGCGGGACGGCCCGTGATGCCGGAAGTGGCGCCGGCCCGGGTGGGGGGGAGGCGGACCCAAAACCCGGCTCCAGGGCCCAGAACTTGCAGGTTTTTGCTTTGGACACACTGAGGTTTTGTTTCTTAGAATTTCTACAGGCATCCTCATAGAGACAGACATCGCAGAGAGAAACGGGCGGGTTGCAGGGCTGGATCAGTACAGGATCACTAAGAGTGCATCTGAGATTAGTGAGGGGACACGATGACCCACACTGACGTCCCTGTCACGGGTTGATTGGCTTCCACCGGGGGGGGGTATACCTTTAGGCACCCTTGGAAGCCTGAGACTGGTTAGTTGTGACCAAAAAACAGACATACTGCACAAAACATAAGGACTGAGAACTGCAAGGAGACATCTACACCAGGGTCATAGGTCCAGGCTCGATAAAAGGCTGAAACGTCTACAATGAATCTGTGTACATAAATCGTGCAAACGCTGCCGCACTTTGTAGATGCTGGCAAACCTGGTGGTTTTTCGGGGTGGAGAGGTCACCGCTGACGTTGCTTCAGCAGCTTGCCATACATCATACATGGATGAGTCGGGCTTAATATCACGATGATGCGGCCATCTGCAGTCGGAAGAGAGCGATGATTCACGCGCCGATACCGGTGAGGTCACTCCTCCCGTCCAGGTTTCCAGACAACAAACTGCCTCTTTTTCATGTGCCAGCCAGGATTCAAAGACTTGGGACGTCAAAGAACTGCTGAAAATCACACCCCGGCAGCCATTGTGATGTCCACATCAAATGTAGTCAAACGGTAAAGCTATCACCCACTGCGGGAGGTAACTGGTTAGCAATGTCTGAATCACACGGAGAGTGGTTATCAAATGCACGCCGGTCATGGCTAAACATTTAAAATACCTTGAAACCGGGACGACATCAGAGAGAAGAGCTTGTGGTTTTCAGGCACTGTCCCTTTCCTGCTGCTGCCGCAGCATCGATCACAACCCCCTTTCTTACAGGGGATCTGTAAAAATCCCCCAGATGTATGTGAGAGTTCAGCCTGCATGTGGACTATATGCTCAGAAGTGTGTTAGCGTCCTTGGTGAGAGGATTTGTTGACCAGCCAGGTACACACTGGTCTGACAGGCCAGTTGTTCCCAGAGCCATCATCGCTTGTGCTTCGCTGCCACACCGACCCTTTGCTTTCCTACCAGATGGACATGTGAACATTTAAACTGGCTCACAGCAGCCAAAGGTATTATCCTCAAAGTCCCACCCCCCCGATCCAATGTTTCTCTTGGACAGTGGACAATTTGGGGAGGGCAAACGATGGATTATCAAATTTATCCTCTCGGGTCTGTGCCAGGTCTGTCTGATAGCCTTTGTCCTTGTGTGCCCCCCCAGCCCTTAGTAAGCTTCAGACATTGGTCAGTGTTATTTGAACCCCCTCCCCGTTCCCACATTCTCTGTTTTTCCTTCCAATCTTGAGAGGGAGGAAGATTAGCAAACATGTACAGCCTGCAGCCATCATCAAGGTCATGAAAGGAGATGCTGGAGAAGAGAACTGTTTACTCACAGCCTGTAGACGCCCAGCTGATAGGAGACTCCGCCATCATGTGACGGAACTCTGAATCAGCCCAGTAGGGAACAACCCTGGGCCCTTAGTGCGGGGCCGCCCACACTTCAACTCCCAGCATGCCATTGGGGTCGGATTCTTTTGATATACGTTGAAGTAGAGATTGAGGTTAGACTGCGGCTGCCTGCTAAATATCCCGGGAAATTAAGGCTCACCTGTGAGTTCATCCTGGGTCGATTAACAGAATCACCGAAGACCCCAGCCGATCGCTGCTTTCGGGACGGGCTGCCAAGCTCAGCTCCAGCTGGCACAAAAGCAGCAAATCGAGGTGAAGGAAGAAGGGGCCAACTTCAAAGGAAGCTGCCGTCCCATTGGCTGGCGGCTTACTGACTGTGGCCCTAAACAGCGTTAATTATTAATGAGCGTGGCAGAGGCAGACGCTTCCTCAGTTTCCTGCGGGCTTCCGGGGCCATGCCACGCGCCGGGGGAAGCGCGCTGCCGTGCTGACAGCGAAGCCCGGAGAGGCGGCACGCGGCTCCTGAGACAGCTAAGCGACAGTCACGCGCAAGGACAGCCCCAGGCTTCAAGTAGTACAGTTTTATTTAAACCTAAAAAAAGTCAGCATGTCGCAGGTAAATTGGTTAATGCACAGTATGTATGTATGTACATCCAGTGGCCAGTCTGTCAGGTACACCTGCTGGTCACCACAAACACCATGCTCCTCCAAACATGTGTGACTGTGGCTGTATCCATGCACCATGCAGCCATTTGGCTTAACATTAGAACAGCTAACACTGACTGAAGGGCTTTCTGATACGATGCGACTGTGGGTACTGTATGCGGTGCTTCCGTCGTCTCAGTGATAAAGCAGGCGCATTAAACCTAATAGGTAACCCCCCAAAAACAGTACAAAACAGGGTGAGAAGAACCCCAAACCGACCCAAAAGCAGGTTCTCCCCGGCCCTCCCCAGGTGCACCTAACAAAGTGGCCACTGAGTGTAAGTATATATCTTTAACACTTTGGTATGCGATGCATACACTGTGAAACTACCTTTAATTACCAAAATATACATTAATGGCTTGCTCCGGAAACATCACAACATCTACACAATTCCGTTCAGTAGCATATCAGCAGCCTCCATCATAACATTTCCTTCCCTGTATAAACATATTTTCATTGGTTCTGTACATGTGATAGACAGTCACAAAGGCAGATTCAGTATAATGCTCATATTTACATTCATGCATTGTTATCCCGACTAAAACTTTGTACAGACTATAATACAGACATTTTCCAATGCCAGATACACAGTGGGTATATAGAACTGCAATACATCACAAAGCAAGGACAGGGCTCTCTGGCTCGAACACGTAATTCTACAGCAAGAGAAGAGCCACAGAGAGGCTGTTTTTCAACCCCCCCCCCACCCCCCAACACACACACGTATACACGCACACACACAGGCACGGGCAGCAGTAATTTATGCTAAGAGTCTACTCAAACTAGTAATGTATGGTTATAGGCCTTCTTCTGATCTGTGCGGAATATAAGGGGACCGTACACATTTATTTAGGGGAATAAATCATATTTAAAAAAGAAAAACCCACATCACAGGAAGTTAGACTCGATTTAAGATCAGCCAGCCCAGCATTTTGACCCAAAATGTTAAGCTGTAGATTGCTTGGTTAGCTAGCCCATCTTCAATAAGTCAACTGTTGCCGACCCCCAATACCCTCTTCCTATTGGTCACAATGCTAACTCCAGCTCCATCAATAGTAGCCTTGGCTTACTGTCATTACTGAAACGGCATGCAGTCACCTTCAGAGCCTGACATATGACATCATCCTCCCCTTAAGCTGCCTCACCCATCTACAAACCCAACATTAATCGGGTTAAAAGATAACTGCACCAGCAGCCTATAAAGGGTAGGTCCAGTTCCCGTGGTGACACTGTACAGAGACCAGGATGAAACATCGCAGAAAGCAGGTAAGCAAACTCAGGCACACGGGAGTAAACATAGCAGCACACAAACACACACACACACACACACACACAATATGTCCCTAGGTTAAAGGTCAGCTCGCAGGACACGAGGCACGCACAAGCAAGCGGCAATGCAGAACAGCGGTCCAGGGCCTTTCACAGAGCCTTGATGTCTTTAACGTCCTGCTGAGATTCGGCTGTCATTGGGCCCAAACTCCCGTATGACACCAAGCAGAACCGAATTCACGATCCAAACTATGACAGACCCTCTTCAGATATCTGCACACAGTAGGATGCATTTACTCCTATGTGCCTTTATGCAAACAGACTATATTGAGAGTATACTGTACAACACTGTAACAGACCCACACAGCTTTACATATTCAAGCTGAAATCAAAATGGTATTCACTCCAAAATATGAAGTATATTCTAACTGCATGATTAGGTATCGGGACTGTAAATCCGCATGATTTTATCCATTAAGTTTATTACCATGCCAAAATGTGGGCAGATACAGACTACATAGTAAAACCGCCACAACAAGACAGAAAGCTTCGGAATTTGCATAATTAACGCAATCAGCAGGCGTGACGACGAGTTACACAGAGCGAGATCCTCGGCCGGGTTCGACAGAGACGGCTCGCACTCGGCAGAGCCGCACATGGGCCGCGCATGGGCCGCGCATGGGCCGCGCTTTCCTCTACCTCCGCGCACCGGTATAAATTGCATAGTCGGAGGATGCGAGCAATCCGGTTTTTTTTTGCAGGCTCCCACGGCGATGCTGAAGATGTAAGATGCAGCGGGCAAAGCCCCTGGACCTCTCCTGGAACTAGAGCCCCCCAGGTCAGGGAACAAGTACCTGACGCAAGCCCCGGAAAACAAGCAGAGAGAAGTCAGGTCCGGAAGAAAGTGCAGAGACAGAAGGAAGGAAGGATGAATCTTAAAAAGATGCTGCATTCCACAAAAAAAAAAATCATGCATGCATTTTCCCGTTTGCTATTGTTATTCAGCGTTCCTGTGACGGGAGGCGTTTGAGAGGGACCTTTCAGGCGGCTGCCGGCTGTCAGCCCCATCTCAGCAGACCTGACACCCAGCTCAGAACTGCCACGTCCGGCCTTGCATATTAAGGAGGCTCTGCGCTCCCGAGCTTCCCGGCCTGGCGTACGCGTGCGGGTGTGTTTGGATCTGTTTGTGGCTCCCTTCCCTTCTCGTCCTGCTGAAGGTAGGTCTGTTGGCTTCTAGGATTTCACCTACATTGCCTGTCAGCGAGGACCTGGGGGGGTGGGGGGGTGGGTGTTGTATTTGGTCCAGGGGAGCGTGGCGGTCACCATAGAGGTCGCCATGGCGATCCTTCCTCTTCCCCTCCTACACCGCGGTGTTGTTGCTCTCCAGCACCTTCTTGCAGCGGGAGCTCATGGCATACTCACCCCGGCTTGCACCATTCTCCTCCTTCCTCTGTGGTTTCCTGCAACACAAACCGTTTCGCGTCATGAGCGATGCGGCGGATCTCTGCCGGGCGGCCCGGCCCTCATGTGCCGAACTCACTCCCAGTTTTTCCCTCCTTCCGGGATTAATGTTCTGGAAGGCCGGCAAACCCCTATCCAACACAAGCCTAAGGAAGGGGTGCGCTGCAGGGGCCCAAAAAGCACAGCTTTCAAAATACTGATTTATGTCCCCACAATTATACTAAAGGGTGAATGGCATCTACTTGTGAGGTGGAATCTTGCCTGTTGGCCCTCTCACACCACCACCATCATAGCCACCACCACCACACTGTGGTGCAACTTCACAGTGACCTTAACCAGTTACATAACCGCCTCACCCCCGCTGCAGTGGTATAGGCCTGAAGGCGGATCGGAGTCTGCAGTATTCCCACACTTGTGGTACACTCAGGATGTGAAAGTACTGCCGGATCCAGAGGCACAGAGGGGGCGGGGGGTGACAGAGAGAGACTGGGGGCGCGGGAAGCTTGACTGGGCAGGATAGCAGGGGCCAGATTCTCGGAACAGACGAGTGTGCAACATTCCGCGTTTATCGCTTTGGGCTGCGCAGTCAAGCTGGGGACCGAACAGCCGGAAAATATAAAGAATGCACAGCCGTGGACGTTCACAAGCCCCGTCCCTCAGCATCTACGACAGGACGGTGCAGTATAAACACTGAAAGGCAAGGAAGCGCACGGTCTGTCGTGGAAGGCAAGGGCTGCAGCAGGCAGTCAGGCGGAGCCTATGAAGCAGGAGCAATGCGGCAATTAAGTCGGCGATAGTCCTATAGGCCCCGGGGGGGGGGGGGGGGGGGGGGATTGTACGTGGGTAAAGGGGGCTTCCCTCGTTAACAAACACCCCGGTTTTGCCCCTTCCCCACCGCCGCCAC
>JAODKM010000025.1:14790100-14801752 GCA_026780845.1 Petrocephalus sullivani
GGGGGGGGGACTGAAATTTGGTAAACAGGAGCTGCTTCCGATAGAAACCTGCATGGTTTGCTTCATCCCCAACGGCGGCACACTGTAGAACCGGAGCTGTGCCTGGGGTTTGGAGCAAGGTGTGGCTGAGGATGTAACAGCAGCCAGTGTCACAGAGGTCAACATCTGCTGGACCACAGGAGAGATTCTTCCCCTTCAAGGCAGCATCAGGCCTCAGGTGAACACCCCATAGATGAGGGGTAGGGATCCTGTTCCATGAAGAGCCATGTGGGTGCGGGTTTTTGGGATGACCTCTCAATCAGCCAATAATAAAGCAGTGGTTCTCAAATCCAGTACGGAGGACCCACTGTTATTGGCTGATTGAGCGATCATTCCAAAAACCCGCACCACCTCACCATGGAGCAAGCTGCCTACCTCTGCCATAGATAAAAGCACAGGTGAACCGGGCACTGAACAATCCCTCCTTCCAGATTGTTCTTCTCTCGCAATCCTCCGTGGGACCCAGGCAATAAATAATGGCTTGAGGCAGCAGGTTCCAGGGCTGTGCTGAGGAACCCTGGAAGGGACAGCTGCGTGTTTGACGCCTCACCCGCTTCTCTGCTGCCTTCCGCGGCGTTTCATTGCAGAGGAAGCCGGCCCCGTTTCTGCTGATTAGCAGACATCCTGTGCCAGGCAGTCAGGGGCTGAATAAGAACTGGTCTGCTTCGACTGCTCTTTTGTTTGGTTTTTCTTTCACTGCTCAAATGAAATTAACCCAAATGTCAATCCAGAGGCAGGCTTTATTTATCCACTGAGTTTGGTCTACATCCTGGAGGACCTCCCCGCAACCCCCTTCTCTGCCCCTTGTGACAGATATCAGCACCTGAGCCCACTGGTCAGAACAAGCCCTGGCTGGAGGCTGAATGTAAACGGGGAGGCAGGTCGGTGGGAAGCCATTGCTACAGCAGGAAGGCAGCGTCTCTTTGTGGACGCCCACCGCAATGATGTTAAGGCAAGTAGTTTAAGAGCACAGTAAGTCTTGGGTCAACATTTATTTGCAAACCTGGCACACTGGTAGATGCCCTTTGATGTCTGTGTTGCATAAACAAAGCTTTACCCCGTCCCAAGCATGACTGGGAAAAGCACTGCAAAAATCTCAAAAAACAGCAAAATCATACATATATAGGGTGGATATTCCTTAGCTGGGACAATTCTTAGAAATTTTACTTTTTCACCTTAAAAATATGATCCTAATTATAAATATTAAATGTTTTATTGAAAGCTCGAGAATTGTTAACAGACCACAGACACACAAAGATATAGAGCAGGATGGGCAATCTTATCTACAAAGGGCTGTTGTGTATGTGGGTTTTCGCTGCAACTCCTTAACTAGGTTACTAATTAGGGGACTGATTGGCTGAAGGGTTGTCACACCTGGGTTTGAACAGCTGACCTACAGGTTATCCCAAAAACCTGCATAAACACCAGCTCTTTGCGGATATGACTGGCTAACCCTTAAACAGAGTATCAAACACATAAGTGTCCCAATTTACCCTTTGTCACGCTTAACCAATATTCACCCTACGTTTTATGTTAGGTATGTACAACGGTTATGGAAATACACAGAATATATAAATAGCAAAAGTCATTAGACATAAACTTGAACACCAGAGCTGAACTAATCAAAGCTACAGGGAGCTCTCCTTCCGCCTCCTCTGGCCTCCTGGCTCTCCCATGCGCCGGGTCCCATTACGGCGAAAGCAATCCGGCTAAATCCTGCACCGAGGAGACGGCAATAACAATGATGCGCGAGAGGTGCGCCGGGTGCTCCAGAACTCAGGGTTGGCGTTTGGCAATTGTGTCTATGGGACAGCGGGGACACGGGGGATGCCACGTGTCCCAAGCCGGGGCAGAGCTGCTACGGCGGGGGAGAGCAGCACCGTGGCTGGGAACCTCACAGGGGGTTCATACTGACTTTCACGCAAGCTGCCTGGCTGACGAATGGGGCAGACAGGCAATCAAGACGGCTGCGAGCTGCTGCCGTCAGCATTACAGCACGCTCTGCTTTCCAACGGCCATAATCAATAAAGTAGCATAGAAAAAAAATCAACCCCCCCCCCCCCCCCGGACACAGTGGTCTACCTTCCGATGTCTATCTTCTAGCACATTTGAAAGCTGATTGAAAGGTATTGCATGCCCCACACTGGATTGAGGGAGATTAAACTATGGGCGTTATATCCATCACTCCACAAACAGGTTTCCCTCTGACAGCATGTACAGGGCAGGAAAAATAAGTAAGAGCGATTAAACTGAGTCATCTACAGCATGCTTAAAAAGGTATTTTAAACAACCGCTAACTATTATAGTGCATTTTTGCACGCTAGTCCAACTGGAGGTTTAGCAGTTGGGAATGCTGCCCTTTGGACTCCTTTTTAATTACAAGATGACAAGATGTTTAGTTTACTGCCGAAGCCAAAACAGTGCGGCGTGTTGCCTTCCCTCAGACTTTCTAAGTGTTCTCTTATATGAAGCCAAGCTGGCCAGCTGGAGTACTTGATCTCCTGCACACCCCCGTGGCAGGCACCCAGCTGTGCGGTGCGGCCAGTCTGTCCGCTGTGCCTTCCGGCTGGCTTGGCCCATGTTCCAATGCTGCGGCATGGAGTTGGCAGAGAATGTCAGGCACAGATAATAGGCTTTCCTGAGCAGATCCCGTGCCCGTGCCCGTGCCCACATGGGACAAACCAGAAGCGAGTACAAGATGGCGGATATTGAGTGCCATGAAAAAGTGTCCTGATTTCTTCTGTTTTTTCATATGTGTCACACTGTTTCAGATATTCACACAACACTTTTTAAGACAATGACCACATGAGTAACTATAACATTCCATTTTGAAATGATCATTTACTGAAGGAAAAAAGTTATGCCACACTAAATGACTCCGTGTGAAAAAGTAATTGTTACTCAAGCAACCAAGTATCCAAATTGAATTGATGATTGGGTTCAATTAGACTAGACAGACCCAGACTTGATTAGACTCAGCACTATTGAATCTAAACATCATGTAAATAGCACCTTTACAGCAATAAAATAGGCGACAGGGTTACAAAGCCATTTCTAAGGTTCTCAGACTCAAGTAAACTACAGTGAGGGAGACTATCTTCAAATGAAAATTGAATCACTGAAATAGTGATGAATCTTTCAAAAGACATCATACAGGACATCACAAATGAACTCTAACATCCATGGGCGTGCTCATACTTGGCCTGGCTGTCTTGTACCATGCCCAAGCACGACTGTCCCCCTCCCCACTACGCCTCTGGTCTGCCCCCACATTGCACTTAATGTTCCGGGTCCAAGCACGCTTTCATCATCACCATGCAACTTTTTGTGCTGAAGAACACATAGGAACAAAATATCACACAGCACAATGAAGCTCATGATTAATGTCCTTATTTTGTGGCTTATTTTGAGTCATTTTGGGTGCAATGAAACACAGGTCTCATATAGATTTATCAAGTATGCAATGCAGCAATCTTCATTTAATCGTGCTGCACATCTAAGCAGAAAGCTCTGTAGTTTTTGTGTGTTGCATCCAGTTGTTCCTGAATTCTCTCGTTAGCCCAAATTTCCAAACACTGCACTGCTGCCACAGACCAAAATGGTCCTGTTGTCGCCACGCTGGTTAAAAGTTTGACGCTACCCGGTCTGTACAGCCAACCCGATCCAGCTCTTCAAGCACGTATGGGGCGATAACACTAGTCAAACTAACTAGACTTTGGGGGTCAAATCTGCTCGGGCACAGTATGAATCATCTAGTGTGAGGAGGCTCTAGGGAACTATAGGTCTCGCTTAGACCAGACAAAACTGGTATTGAAGGGAAAGGTACAAGGCAAGAACCAGTAACCCAGAAGGACAGCAGACTCGTCTACCACTTGCCAAAAAACACCTTGACGACCCCTAAGCCTTTTGGGATGATGCTTTGTTGAATGATGAGTCAATAGAGGTACTTTCTGGAACACAAGGATTCCATCATATCTGGCATAAAGCTGACACAGCATTACACAATAAAAACATCATGCCAATAGTGAAACCTGATGGAGGTAGGGGATGCTGTGCTGCTTTGGGGCCTGGGCGACTTGCCTTAATTAAAGGAATCATGAATTCTGCGCTCTACCAGAAAATCCTGAAGGAGAAAATCCTTTCATGCTGCAGTACACGATCCACTGCACATGAGCAAGTCCACCTCTGAATAGCTCAAAAGAAGCAAAGTCACGGTTCTACAGTTACAGTCTTAACTTGAACCCCACTGAGGTGCAGGAGCTGGGCCTTAAAACAGGAAGTTCAGTTGTTCAATCCAGTGTGGCTGAGTTCAAGCAATTCCTGATCTTCAGTTGTCGGAAGCCCGGTTGCAGTTGCCGCTATTGGTAGCACAACCAGGTTTAGAGGGGCTGTTGGATAACCTTTTTTCCAGCAATACAAGAAAAAACTATTTTGTGTTTCCTTATGATCTCATTGTCTTATATTACACTTTGTGTGAATATTTGAAAGCATTTCTTAGTGTTGAAAGACATAGGAAAGTAAGGAAGAGAGCAAAAATTTTTCCACTGTACTCTATGGAGGACAGTCCTCAGAATGAAACAATGTGGGGGGGGGGGGGTGTCAGTCCCAGGGAGAAGCTGCCACTCCATCTATTTATCAAAATGCCCATCACTGGCAGATGGTGTGTAGTCAGCAATGTACGGATGACAACATTTCAAATGCATTCTGACTTACTGAATTAAAGCCATATAATCACGTTTCGGCCCATGAGAAGATTCTGACAGACATAAAGTATAACATGAAAGGCCTAACTCCACATGGAAACCAGTAAGGAGAGGACCACGGTCAAGAATGACCAATGAGAAGCTCTGTGGGTGGCTCACACACTTGGCCCAGGGGATTTCCTCATTGAATAACAGCGGCTCTAGTGCACAGGACATAACTTCTTAGCTCTCACTCCTACATTTAAGCGAACCTTCTCCATAATGGATGTGGTGTTCCATACACATAAGGCAAGCCGTGACTCTACACTTAGTGGGTCAGGTTAATATTTCATGGTTGATATCAGGCTGATAGCCTGAATGTCGACAACAAAACTGCTTTCTGCTTGCATCTCGAGGAAAGATAAAACATGCATTACATAAACTGAATCATAGTGTGTTGTGCCTCCACATGCCTGGAAGGAGAGACTCCATCATCAGAATTTTCCTCCTCAGTTAAGACCAACTCCATCATTCTTCTTGGGGAAACATGCTTTAATCTGCCATTTCAGTGACATCACAAGGGAGAGGGTCAGCCTTCAAATCAACCCCTGCGACCTGTTTGCCTCCTGCTTCTCACACCTAGGGGGCCAGAGATGATGGCGGGGAATGAAATGGGAATTACCGCAAACACAATTTCCAGGACAGCTGGTGCCACAGAGAGTCTCCTGCTGGCTCCGAGCCCTGCCCATTCCGGCGTTCTCCGGGACACCCCGGCGTTCTCTGGGACACCCTGGCACCCAGGCTTCTGTATTTAACGTCAGCTTTTTCCATCCTCCAACCGACCCTCTTGTTTACCGTGGTCGATGCTCCAAAAGCACATGGATGCTGGGTCATGGCTTGCCAGCTCACTCCCCTTCCAACTCCCTTTAACCCCCTTTCTGCCCTCTATACACCGGGGAGGTGGTTTTCAGTCGTGGTTTAGCTACATGTGAGGATGCATCTGACAGCTTGACACAAGCACCTCTCCAGCCGGCTCAGCCATGAAGCCCGTAACTGAGGAGGTTGCGCTTAGGACAAAACAAACATCAGTGTTAAGTAAATGTCTGTGGGGGGGTGGGGGGGTTCGCAGTCAGAACAATACTTCAGACTCCCGGTTCCCTGGAGTGACACCTAATCAACAACAGGCCAAAGTCACGAACCAATCAGGAGATGGCGGTCCCGGGAGCCGGATAATGACAGACATGAAGCTCTCACCCGTAAACAAAGGAGCCCTTTTCACAACAGGGGCTTGTTTCTCCAGACAGCCCAGGAAAACACATCCAGTGTGAGATGTGAAAGGCTGGGGAATGATTCAGGCTGCCTGGACGGCCTCCCTCTCCTGTTTACCGCGGAGCTAGTGATGCAGTGAGATGGGGAGCCCTGATCTGCACTCTGGGCGACGGGCAGCTCTGGGCTGGGTCACCGGCTTCACTAGTCACATGTCAGAGTGACAATGACAGCGTGACAGGGCAAACGCTGCAGAGAGGAAGCCCTGCTTCAGCACACGTACACAGAGACTCAACAAATACAACAGATACATAGACTGTAAGCAAAGCAATATAGAGAGGAACAGCCTGCCGAGTTTATTTACAAATGTACCACATATTAAAATAATTTATAATATCAATGTACAGAGTTTGCAAAGCTCAGTAGTGAAAGAAGGGGTGCAGTCACTGCAGCCCCTGGACTGCTTTATCTGCCAATGTGCAGCACGACGGAGGGGCAACGCCCACGATCAGCAGACCGAGCACCTCTCCCCTTCCATTCCCCCTTTAGTGCTGCCTCTAACATGCGCCCCCCCTTATGGCCTGCAAAACCTCAGTGCCTCTAAACATGTAGGCCGACCAGGTTACCATCAGCGACCATCAATGGGAAACTGATTAAAGCTTCAGTATGTGGCCAAAGTAATGATCAGCCTAAAATATTTATTTGCCATAACATATTGATTCCCCCTCCTAAGCATATGAGTGTTTACACTGTAGTTGTTTCAATGAGACACTTATCCAATAAATTCATAAACTATTGCATTATCTGCAAACCTGCATCATTATCAGATCCTGGTCCATAAGCTTGTTTATTTCAAAATGTACATATTTCCTTTGACATAAAAACACTTCCCAGCTTGACTTTACAGCATCAAAATGTTTATTTGTCCACAGATAATGAACTCAGTAGAATGCATAATAATTTATGAGTTACATGCAGCCCCACAATGAACTGGCATCCTGCCCCCTGCACTCTGCTATCTGGGAAATACTGCGTAATTACAATCCTGTACCATATAAGGGGTATGAAAGATGTATAGATGGATGGATGGATGGATGGGGTTGGACACATGGGCAAGAAGCAAGTGGTATATTACAGGTATAAGCAGTCAGCTTTTCAGCTGAAAGATACAAATTTTGCTGGGAGTTTGGGAAAACATGATATCATGCACCAGCTGATATCAGCCTTGGATTTGATCCTAGAACCTCCTGGAAGGTAGGTCAGTGCCCTTCCCTTAGTTCCTAAAGACACGATCAGCCCAGACAGTAATCAGTGCAAATGGATTATGGATCCCTAAAATCTGGGGATCACATTCTGAATAAATGGCTCAGAATGTGCCATTAACTCCCTGCAGCATTTTAACGTGATGAATATCGGCTGCCCTGAGAAAGCTAGCTTCTTTGCAAAACACGGCACTACCCGTCATATTTAAAGCCTACAGACAGGGGGCGCCCCTTCGGTGAAAGGACTCCAACCTGCCAGAGGCGAGTGTGGCCTCCGAACAGGGCTAGGTGGACGTGATGGGAGAAGGAAAACGTGACTGGAGAGGAATCCGTTTACAGGGAGGTATGAATGGCGAGTGACAGCGCGGCCCACCCCACGCGGCCTGCGCCGTGTTACCGCTCACTGACACGAAGGGTGCACTTTCACCTGCAACGTGACAAGTTGCGAAACTGGCCGATTTATTTTTAAAACATAATAAAACGTGAACATGGGAGATTACACGGGGGGAGCAGTGCCTTCCGGGGGGCTGGGGGCACTGAAGCGGCAGCCTGATACACCTCAGCAGGTCAGCACCCGCGGCACAAGCGGCTGCTGTGATTCGTCGCCCATAACGCTGACCTCCAGGCCGCCACTCTGAATAACGTCACACATCATCCTCGCTGAGCACGAGCCCAACCTTCACACTCCCTTTATGTAAGATCACCTATCCATCCTTCACCCACGGCCTCCATCGGCTGTTTAACCGATTCAATATTCTCGTTTGCCGAAATATTATAGCATAATATAGCAGAGATGGTCCAGGGCTTCCTGAAGTTTCTGACAGCTGCTGTACATTCTTATACATTTTAATATGTGCGAGTTGAGCGATGCACGTTTTGATGGCTTTGCAGACACTTCTCACGCAGGCAGATGGGGCAGTTTCAAATGTGGAGAGAGAGAAATAGAGTGAGAGAGAGAGAGAGTATGAGACAGAGTGAGAGGGCAGAGTGAGAAAGAGAGTGAGTGAGTGAGAGAGTGAGTGTGAGACAGTGAGAGAGAGAGACAGCATGAGAAACTGAGTGAGAGAGAGAGTGTGTGTATGACAGAATGAGAGGCAGAGTGAGAAAGAGAGTGAGAGAGTGAGTGTGAGACAGAGTGAGAGAGAGTGAGAGACAGCATGAGAAACTGAGTGAGAGAGAGAGTGTGTGTGTGACATAATGAGAGGCAGAGTGAGAAAGAGTGAGAGAGTGAGTGTGAGACAGAGTGAGAGACAGCATGAGAAACTGAGTGAGAGAGAGAGAGAGAGAGAGAGAGAGCTCTGCACAGCTGTGGGTGGTGTGTGTGGGACGGCTGAGTGCGGCGGACCTACACCGCGGTAACATTCAAGGCAGCGTCGGCTGCAGCTGCTTCGCAAACCACGCAGGTTTTCAGGGGATAAAATACAGGCAGCATACAGTTCTGCCTCAGAGTGGGGGGGGGTCAAGATTAATTACTGGAAAAATGTGATGCGCTGGCTGCACACAGGAATCACCGCTGTAAGGATAGCCAGCCCAGGCCGGGGTGCAGACCCTGCAGCTTACGAGGCACCATCCAGCCCCCCCTCCCACCTCCCTGCCTGCCTCCCCTCCTCTCCATCCGCTCTCACGCCCGCCTGGCAGCGTTACCTAACTGCCGAGCCCCGCATCTCTCAGCGATTTGCAAAGCCGGACAGGGACGTATGCTGCACACAGACGTGCCGGCAACCCCCTTTGTCAGCCAGAGACAGTCGGGTGGTCCCGGTCCCCGGCCTCGCGCCCCTGTCCGAGACGCAGAACGGCGGGAGTCTGTGCCGGTGGGGGATGAGGACGTCCCAGCTGAATCCCGGGGGCCGCGCTAGCAGCACATATCTGTGTCTGGGCCACGTAAGCGCCACGCAGTGCACACCACAGCCAGCGAGGTGTCTACTCTATAACTCATTAGGAGCTGAGAAATAACTACACAAAGTACCATTAGCCAACACAGGCAAACACATACCTGTGAAGCGCAAACTGCATGTCATCCTCACTGCATGCCCCCCCCCCCAGGTGCAAAGGAGGGGAGACCCTGGGTAAATTCTGTAGTGGGTCCCCCTGCTGGGATGGTTTGGGGGGGGGGGGGGTACCCCTCTTCCCCTTTTCCCCTCCCAAACGCAGCTCCTGACAGCCATACCAGGCTGCTAAAATAAATTGTATCATGTGGTTTTACCACACCCCGGCCGGAGACTGTAGTAAGAAATACATAAAATTTCAGCAAAGTCTTTACTAGACCTGAGTCAAATCCTGATTGCATTTTTATGAGATTATATCCCAAGGGCTTATGGGTAAATCTGCCAGGCCAGTACAGAATGAAAAGGTCTGATTGCTGACGTATGATAAAGAGCCCTTTCCCCCCCATGTGTACAATAAGGAAAGAAAGGACTAGAATAAAAACCCACACAAAGAGCTGCCCTCCAGCCAGCACCACAGACGTAAACCTGTGGAGACCAGCAACACAGCGAGGTTTGATGTTTTAAAATCAGAACGTAAAGTAAGGAGGAAGTCTTTAAAATCAGGATTTGATTTTTTTTGTATTCTTTCATTGTATTCTGCGTCCTGATTAGTACATTGTGTTCTGGATCCTGATTGGCTGTAGACCATTGTCAATCAATCTCCTCCGTGCCGTGTCTCCCGTACAGTACAGAATGCGTTCAGCTTGTCAAATTTACATAAATCTTCGATCGCTAGCAGTGTGACTCTGAAGTGCTGTGCTGTATGTTTGTAAGTTTTCTCCCCAACAATAGGAAATGTAGAGAACATCGCTGCTTGGTGATACAGAACATGATGGGGAACACCTCCATATAGGCGAGTTTCATATCTTCCAGAATGACAGAATCTACCTTTAGGGTGGGCCTGGAGGAGCTTACCTTTTTATGGCCTTATAGCAGATGATGGCAGTCAGGAGCAGGAAGACCCCTGAAGCACATCCCAGGGATCCCAGTACAGCTATCTCCTTCCACCAGGGCTTCATCTGAGGCACAATGGGTTCAGCCACTGCAAAGGGGGGGGAGGAAGACGCTGAGTGCATGAGCGAACTCTTCATCCAGCCAGACCTAAAGCTCGTGACGCTGTATCTGCACTGACCACTCTGCCAGACCATGCCAACTGTTACCCCCAACTTGGCTCCAACGGATGCTCTAAAAAATGCCATGTGGGCAGGGCTTCCCACAAAGCGCCCTGGGGCATCGGGGGCACAATGGCAAGAGCGAAGGCACTTGGAGTGTGAAGCCTGCCGTCCGCTGCTGGCCTGCTGACAGACACACTCAGCACGATTCCATTCGTGATTCGGAACCCAACCCCAAAGCGCTTCATTTGCATGATTACAGAAGTGCCCCAAACTCAGGCCTGACCATTTAAGCCCCAGACCCTTAATGCCTAAGAACTCCCTACAGCTGGCTAAACATCATTGCTGGTACATCGCTCCCTACGAACAACTTAACACCAAGTTAATGGAACAATCGTCCACAGTGACTGAAAACCATAAATAATATAAGTGCATCTAAGGAAACAGGATGGGCTGATCCCCCCACCAGAGAGAAGCAGATTTCCATAGACTATTAACCATCAGAATAAAATTCATACATATACCATTATTCTCCAAACTACTGCGGCAAGTGATTTTCCAATTTACAATTAAATCATTTCTGGTTGGTCATCTATCAACAATATCTAGAATTCTATTGTTCCCCACATGTGCTGTATAAAGCTGCCATGCTGAGTCTGGTGGTACTGGTGCCGTGGGCGACCTTTATGGGATATCTACTGAAGTAACACACCAGAGGTACAGCACCTGTGATTTGTACCTGCACCCAACAGGTAGAATTTACAATTGGCAGATGCACTAGCAGAGGAAGTGCATAGTACAGGCAGGACACAGGCGTTTTCAGAGTGGTTCATCTTGTCTTCAACAATGAACGACATTAAACCAAGTGCACTTAAACCTTTATCAATGTTTGACTGACTGGCAGTTATGATCTTGAGATAGAGGAATGGGAACAAAGGGTCCGTCTCTGTCCGCCACAGTGCCTGCGGTTTCGCTAAAGCGCTCAGATAAGAGGGAGACACGCTTTGTTCCAATACGACCCTCAATCGTTATCAAAGTGCTGCCTTTGCTGTTTGTTATCATTGCCGCTTCCCAAGAATGACCAGGATGTCAGCATCTTGGCGGTGGAAACATAAATCACCGGGGACACAAACCAGGGTCCTTTCCTACATCACCAAAGATCCACGCACACAGACACAAAGCGGGGTCCTTTCCTACATCACCAAAGATCCATGCACACAGACACAAACCGGGGTCCTTTCCTACATCACCAAAGATCCATGCACACAGACACAAACCGGGGTCCTTTCCTACATCACCAAAGATC
>JAODKM010000025.1:14823790-14853614 GCA_026780845.1 Petrocephalus sullivani
CTTGACCAGGACCACACCCCTAAATGCATTGAAGCAACTGCCATGTGATTGGTTGATTAGATAATTGCATTAATGAGGAATTGAACAGGTGTTCCTAATAATCCTTTAGGTGAGTGTAAATCGTACATACCATACGTACATATAATCGCATGTACTCAGCAGGCAGATCGAAACACAATTTAATTCCGACCACATGATCGATCTAAAATCAAAAACCTATTTGGCAAATGGCTCTAAAAACAGAAACCTGACAGCCACTGAAAGTGCACTTAATAACATGGAAGACCTTGTGATTTTAAGATGAAATACTTTGATAAAATAAAACATAATATTGCAAAATACATTTTTATCCTATGTATGCCTCCCTCTGCAATATTTAAAAAATAAAATACCAGTTAACCTCAGCTTCACTGTGGAACGCTGACTAAAAGTTTAGATTTTAGCCCTGAATTTTGAGATATGCGCAATATCATGACCTAAATCCTCACATTGTTTGTAACAAGGAGGGAATATTATAGGTCTCTGTTTAAATCTATGCTCAGACAGTTCTCTCATTCGGGTATCAAAATGCAAAATGCGTTAATGCAATCAAATAATTAAATTAATGCAACGTATTACCGCAATACATTTCCAAGCCCTACTTTTAATATTAAGAAGCCTAGAAAATACATTTGTATTTAAAGTACATATCCGACATTAGCTGCAATCAAGTATTTTTCAATAGAACTCTAAACCCTTTCATTTATAGTATATTGACAAAGTGAATTTATATTGCCTAATGGCTGAACTCATGTTCTGAATGGTTAAACTTGTCAGCCTTCTTTGGGTTGAGAACGTGCGACAGTACACATAATTGGAAAGACTGGGTGAGACACGGCATCACTGGGCGAGTTTAAAAATGTGTCATAGTCCATAACTATCCAATAAACTACTCAATAGAAGGTGATGAGAAACACTGAAGTCTATTAGCTTTGTGAAGCAGAAAATGTTTTGCTTCACTGAAGGTCCTTTATCAACAAAAGGGTGGTGTTGTTTTGTACTTTATCCAATGTGTGTGTGTGAGTTACATTTTATCGTGCTTTACTTGATTTAAAGAAACCCCTACTGGCAGATGCGGCAGAAGATCGCCACGCCTCTTCCACATACAAGGGACTCACTTTCGCGTCTTTGTACAGTAGCAGCTTCTCATCGTGGAGGACGACGCATCTGTCCTGGAACTTGTTTCCTGACAGCAGCTTGGACGACCCGTCCTTGAACCGGAATAGGTCACCTCGGAGAAAGTCCTTCACCCCATCTGCAGAAAATGACCGATCAGCAAATCTCTAGGGCAGTTCTAATGATGGGTTTACGGTAGTGTTTCCCAACCCAGTCCTCAGGGAGCATAGGACAGTCCACGTTTTTTTTGCTTCCTTTCAGCTCCCAGCACACCTGTACTAGGTATTCGGTGTTCCTGATTGGCTGGGAGCTGGGAGGAAGCAAAACATGGACTGTCTGCTGTTCCCCGAGGACTGGGTTGAGAAACACAGGACAGATACAAGGTAGCAGACGGCCCCTCAGCAGGCCAGGCCCAGCTGCATCAGTGGCCCTAGAAACAGGGCTGTCTGAGCAAGGCCCACCATCCTGGGAGGTCTGTGTCGCGCTCTGACACGGCCTCCCCGGCTACAATCACTGCTGAAATAAGGCTGAATAATGAAAACGTCGCTGGTACACATCACCATTTATCTCGAGCATTGCCTGAAGTTTAGCGCCTTCGTGCGCTGAAGTTTTCACCAAAGCGATATTTAGTGTTAGTACCTGTAAGGGTCTCGCTGCTTCTGCTAAAGGAGCTGGTAGAAATGAAAGGCACTGAGGCACGGCTGCCGCCCCCAGGAGCCGGGGGGTGCTCGACAGGAGCGCGCGCCCCGCGAAAGGGTCGGGATAGAGGAAGACATTGCTGCCGCCACTCAGCAAGCCCGGCTCCTCTAATTGGCACTTAGGCCTGGCGGCCGCCGGGGAGATTCAGGGGCCAGGGGGCAGTAATAAACAGGGGGTGGGCGAAGGCAATCACATTTCAGGCAGCCCTGGGGATGGGGGCACTTCTGACAGGCAAATCACGCGGATTTACCCCCGGCCGCCCCTGCTCTCGTCCCCGTGCTGCTCCGCTGGATGAGATGTAATGAAAGGGCCAATAACATCGGTGGGTGGAAGGGGGGGTGCTCATGATTGATTGGGAGTACATTCACAGAGACAAGCGGGGGGGCGGGGGGGTCGTTGGCGAATAGGATGGGGTAGCAAGGCCCACGCGTAACCTGCAAGAATCTCGAGTACACAACGTTATCCGCCTGATCTCCCACATGAAACCCTCCCCCCCTCCCCCAAACAATACAGCACACACACCTACACCAGGCACTTCGACAAACACATTGTTGCTGGACATCTAAATCCTTATACATTATGCAAATTCCCTGCACTGAACATGGTGTTAAATTTATTTTCCTGTTCCGCGGTGCACGGATGCTGAGTAAATCCCGGCTTATGCTGGATAGAGGCTCCTCGCCGCCCGCCCGAGCGTCTCTCCAGCGTACCTCTCTGGGAGCCAGCCATTTTGGCCACGGAAAATTTCTTTATGACCAAGAAGGCAGAGCCGGGGTCTTCTAGAGTACTCCATTCAAGGACTTGTTCCAGAACCCTCTCCTTGGGATAGAACGGACGCTCTGCCCAAAGAACAGACATTAATATGGGTTAGTTCACCAAAGAGGCCAAATGAAAGCTAAATGAGTCAACCCTCAAATAAATAATGTACTATAAAACAGTCAATTTATTTCTTCATTTACTTTATCCCTTGCTTTCTATCTATATATAATTTGTATTTGAGAATAATATTTGAATTGTTTATACATACGTTAACTTCAGTAAAACAGTTTACATTGTGGTGCATTTTTGAGGCAATTCACAGCAATTACCTAAATAATAATCAATGATTTTCATTATTTAAAAAAAAAAAATCCATTAAAACAAGATGAATTTTCCCCCCTTCGTTTTTGTAATTACGCAGTTCAGATTCGCAATTATCCTCTGCAAATCTGAACATGATTAGAAAACACAGTCATGTGCAAAATAGACCTATTATACGGCCATTATTTTCAGAGAGGTTACTGTGGCATATGCTATTAGCACGGATGCACATTTTACAGCTCGAAAAAAGGGCAATAACCAAAAAACAAAGGAGCCAGCATACACCTAAATCACGGCAGGATTTTCATTGTCTGACAAGATCCTCTCGGAAGAATTATTTGCGGAAAATATTTACTTCCCCCTAAACGTATTTATTAGGGAAACGATTGCCTGCTTCTTTAATCGCCGTGCTGTATTATGCTAATGCGGCAGAGAGGATCACCTTAAATTGCCCTGAAACACAACTGAAATCGCCTCATCTATAAGAATAACCCTTTAATACGTATCACAGTTGAAATAGAAAAGTGCACGCCTGAATGTGGAGCACACCCCTTATATGGACAGACCTCCCCCATGACAGATTTGCCCTTACTGGGATCAGAGCAGCAAGATCTTTAAAGTGGTGCTTCACCTAAAATGTTCTTTATTAGTAAATATCTGGTTGCGAAATGATATGCAGACCACAATGCAAAGTGATCTGAAATAGACTGATAGACGGCCAATAAGCAGCTTTAAACAAATTAATTTTAACATCTGCCTCTCACTGAGAGCGTCAATTGAGGAACACCCACCTTTAGCCTGGTTTCAGAAAAACACCAAGAAAACAGTATGAAACTGTTTTCATATTTACAGCTAGATATCGTATTCAAGTGATTCCGATTATGCTTTTTAAAGCACAGCAGGGCCCCTGTTAAGGACTAAGCATTCAGGTTAGAGGTCAATGATTGCTGACTTGCTGACACATATAAACCAGGAAAAAATTATAAAACAGGAGTGGACTGTAAATAAAGTATTACACTGCTGTTATGAGAGATGCCCTGTCTTGGCCTGTGGCTGTCCTGACTTGTTAATCAGTGTGAGTTTCCTTCATTATGAATACCAAGTGAACAAGCAATTTACAGTGCTCTGAAAAAACGCACAAAAGAAGATCTTCTGAGAAATAAACCTTTTGCTGCATCAAAGTCTGACTGCTTGGGGTCCGGAACGCATACCCTACCCAGCTCTCCGTTCTCAATGGTCTCAAACGTGGTCCACAGGTCGGCCGCATCCAGCACCTCCACGTTCCTCATGCTCAGGACGGTGTCGGCCAGCTCGTCGGACCGCATGGTGGGAGAGACCTTCAGAAAAAAGGGCTATTTTCAGCGTCTGATGTCCTGAGCTGATGTCAGAGCTCCCTGCTTAGGGGGACAAACTGAAGTTTTGGGTTCATGACAAAACCCCAAGTGAAGAGTGACATCATGTGATTGATGGTTCATTCCCAGTGACAAACACGCGCATAAGCACAAACACACCCGGCAGACAGAGAAGGCAGGCGGTGAGACAGGCAGAGAAAGCTAGACAGAGAAGGCAGGCGGTGAGACAGGCAGAGAAAGGCAGACAGAGAAGGCAGGTGGTGAGACAGGCAGAGAAACGTAGACAGAACAGGCAGGCAGAGAAAGGCAGACAGTGAGACAGGCATAAAAATGCAGACAGAGTAAGCAGGTGGAGAGACAAGCAGAGAAAGGCAGACAGAACAGGCAGGAGGAGAGACAGGCAGAGAAAGGCAGACTGAGCAGGCAGGCAGAGAGACAGGCAGAGAAAGGCAGAAAGAGGGGCAGAGACTGGCAGGCAGAAAGACAGAGGCAGGCAGAGGCCGACAGTGACAGACAGACAGGCAGGCAGAGACAGACAGGCAGGCAAGCAGAGGCAGACAGTGACAGGCAGAGAAAGACAGGCAGAAAGACAGAGGCAGACAGAGACAGGCAGAGGCAGACAGTGACAGACAGGCAGAGACAGATAGTGACAGACAGAGACAGACAGGCAGGCAGAGACAGGCAGGCAGAAATACAGAGGCAGGCAGAGGCAGACAGAGACAGACAGGCAAAGGCAGGCAGAAAGACAGTGACAGGCAGAGACAGACAGTGACAGACAGAGACAGACAGGCAGAAAGACAGAGGCAGGCAGAGGCAGACACTGACGGGCAGAGACAGACAGGCAGGCAGAGGCAGACAGTGACAAACAGAGACAGGCAGGCAGAGGCAGACAGTGACGGGCAGAGACAGACAGGCAGGCAGAGGCAGACAGTGACAGGCAGAGACAGGCAGGCAGAAAGACAGTGACAGGCAGAGACAGACAGGCAGAAAGAGATACAGTACGCAGGCAGCCAGACGGTCACTTTTATTCCGTACTTTGATTAAACAGCAGCTCTCCGGTTCTTTCTTCTCCAGGTAGACCTCGAAGATCAGGTCTCCAGCCCGAGGGAACTACAGACATGGAATAAATAGCCTTTGTGAAAAAAAGAAGAGACGCCAACCCACCCTGTCCAGGCACAAAGGAAGGCAGGCCCACAGCCGACGGGACAGCGCGGAGTGTCCTGGACACCATCCTAAACTGTCCGCCTTAGCTCTGCTCAGGCCCGGCGACCTCCCCCTATGGGACTCCCCTGCTCGACTCGTGTTAAAACAGCACAAATTCACAAAGCAAGGTCAGTGGGCGTGAGTGAGCCTTCATTACTCATTTACACAAAGGGGCCCGGGAAATGCACTCCTGCGGTCACGTGCTGCTTCCCCGGCGCTGGGAGCTCCGTGCGCCGACTCGGCGACCACACTGGACGTCTGGCTGAGACAAGAACCCCAGGGGGCCAGGGCGGTGAGAACAGGGCCGCAAGGTATAAAATAATCTTTAAATGGGTGCGACAATTCAGGAACAATATGGCACTTAAGTGATTTCCTCTGGGATTCCTTTGCATCCTGGCTTTGAAATTAGGCTCAGCTGGCTTGGTTTAGGAGGTGAAAAAGGTCCTCTGACAAATGCCCAGGCTGCACTCCCTGCCACAGGAGGGCACTGTGCAGTGAGGATGCTGAAGCAGTTACAGCCAGGGGGAGGGAAACGCCACCTCTTTGGTAAAACCGCACCGCAGTACCTTTAACTTCTACGGCAATGCCACAAATAAATAGCAAAATGTGTAGTAATTCCTGCACTGTTTAATTCATGTACTATATGTCCAGTCACGGGCTGCTAGGTATGCCATAAACTATCATTAATAATAATTACCAATAATGTAAAAGCAACTTATGAGAGCGACTGAGCATTCCGAAGCTTTAATGTAAAACCTGTTTCTGTATCAGTCTGGTTCATAAATAAGCCTGCGACGCGCTTGTTTTACCACCATGTAATAACAACGTCACATTTCTGTCACATTTTCATTTTACAAAGCAGGTCAGAAAGGGTCACTGAAAGTGGAAAGCAGCAATAAGATTGTATATATAAGATGTATAAGATTCATTTTCTGTTACTTAATAAAAAAAGGTAATTTTTTAAATTAACACAATGACAAAATGTATTATCACTGACATGGTTAGTTTGGAGTCATACTTAGCTTAGCAGTGGTATTATTTACAAATATAACATTATAATCACTGTATTGTTCATCTGGCTAAGGTAACACTCTTAGTGAACAGCTAAATGCAGGAGTTAATTAAAACAGTGTGGTTTTAGGGCATTGTTAAGTCCCCACAGAAAGCCCTGCTGTGAGACACCTTCAGATCAGAACGCTACTTAAATAGCACCTTCAGAAGGTTCTGGAAGCTCGGAGCAACATGGCCAGCCAAGTGTCGCACTCCAGTAAGCATCATGATTCCTTTAACTGGAACTACTAGAGCGGAATTTTAAAGTTAACTTTTCCCTGGTGTAGCGCCCGCTCACCCTAAGCCACAGGATGCCATATTAGGCAATTCGGCATGGGGGGGGGGGGGGGGGGGGGGGAGTCCCCATGACAACAATTTGCAATGGAAAAGAATGTGATACCGGGAAGCTCGGTGCCTGATTGGGGTGCATTGTGTCGCGGAAGAGGTCGCTGATTGGCCTGAAGAAGGCACCACAACTACACGCTGTTTATATTCATTCAGCTTGTTCAAGTGGTAAAACTATTTTTGGAAGAGAGGTTGTGTCGGGATTCTTCCATTCAGAGGGACGGTAAGTTTATGAACAGCAAGTTGGGGAAATTTCCTACTCGGCGACTGTGGCATGCCGAAAAAGCATGCAGAATGGGGGTCGTGGGCTCGAAAACACAGCGCATTCCAAGCATGCCTTGTGAATAATGCGGATATTTCTTTCTAGGTTATGGAGAAGGCAAAGAAATCCGTAACTTGCACCGACAGCATGGATCGGCCGAGCCCATAACTCTAATAATGAAATCATGGCCAGCGCGGACAGCGAAGTAAAAACGTTGCTGAATTTTGTCAACTTGGCATCCAGCGACATAAAGGCTGCGCTTGACAAGTCTGCGCCGTGCAGGCGCTCGGTGGACCACAGGAAGTACCTACAGAAACAGCTGAAGCGCTTCTCCCAGAAGTGCTCCAGGATGCCCCGGTGTCATGCGTACCGGGCGACCGAGTGCGCTGTCCCCAAAGCCCTCCAGGACAAGTCTGCCGTGTACGCCTTCGAACCGGCCAATCGTGCCCTCCAGCTCTCCCGACTGAAAGACAGGGGCGGATCGGAAGTGCGAACCGGGGACAATTCCGGGCTGATCGCGAAGCCCAAAGTGGAACGCGATAGCCACAGGCAGGACCAAGTGCCCATGAGGAAACGGCAGCTCCCCGCGTCTTTCTGGGAGGAGCCCAGTTCCTCCAGGAGCAAGCGCGATGCTTGTCCAGTCTCCTGGAGAAAGAGCCCCGGAGAGGCCGGAGCCAGCGGGCCTTCAGCTCCAGAGGAGGAGAAAAGGAAGAAATCTTCAGAGGAGAGAAAAACTCAGCTAGTCCTCTCAAGTGAGCAGATCGCGGCCGAGAAGGAGCCGCTGATGCTGGACATAAGCCCAGGAAGCGTAAGCATGTGCGGCTGCTGTCCTTTTCAGTACCATGGACACCACGTCTTCCAAAGCCACATAGTCCTTCCCCACTCCAGCTTCTCGGAGGTGGGCTTATGGGGGAATACCACGCTCGTCCATGCGGAGACGTCGGACATCCACAATGGACAGAAAAGTCAAACCCACGTCGTAGTGAAGCCCATCCCAACGAAACCGCCGGTGCCATCTCCTATTTTCAGCGTATTTGGATTTATTTGACGGTCTACTCGTGTCTTAGACCATGACCAGCAACTACGGAACAAGCACAATGTAAATAACCGTTAGATATTTTCTGAAGTTTGGTTAAAGCTCCCCGACCAATTTATTTATTGCAGGATCTAATTAAAACCATTGAAATGTTTATTTTTTTCCAACAGTAAGGCCATTTTTCTAACAGCGGGCTAAAGGTTTGTTTGTTAACTGTGTATATGTGATCTGAAGCACTTACGTCAAATTAACAAACACTGAATGAATTCATGAAGATATGAAAAGAATCAGAATTTTCTTTTCCCGTGATTACCAAGGCAGCTGCACAGAGTTCCGTGATAGAAGACAACACAAAGAGAACTAATTATAAACATGCTATATGTCTGGAGAATGTCAGTTTCCGATATAAGAAATTGTGTAATCACTTCTACGTCAAAGCTTTACCAGCATAAGGATGTAGGCCTATGTAAAGACTTACTAAATCTAAGTCATGGAAAATGCCAAAAGAACATGTCTTAAGAATGTACGAGACCGTGTAAGATTAAATTGTGTTGGAAAACCAGACAAAACCGTAATATAACAATAAAGAAGGACCTGCGTGTAACTGATGACAAAGGAACGGTACGTTTATTGATTAAAGCTTCAGAGCTCGTAGTGAATAAAATACATTCCGAGTTCATCACATTTAAATCTGACAAGATTTTAGTTTCTTCTGCAGGTTCTCCACCTTACTATTCGTAGTATATCTGAGATGGCTCAAGGGACTCGCGTTTTTAAATAAGGAGTAAAATGTACACATTTTTAGCTATGTTCTGTTTTGGTCAACACCACACAACAGGATTCTTAAAGCACACATTAAATATGCGGCAATTCCCGTTATAATGAAACGTCATTCGCGTTATAAAATGGTGAGTGTAAAAACGTGGAAACGTAAACATACAGCCAACCAGCAAAAAAATAAAACACTGTGCAAAATATCAGCATTAATTTCTCTTTCCTACGAATGCGTACGTTGACTAGCCGATTAAAACACATTTTCTCAACATTTCAGCATGCACCACAGTTACAACGCAGCGATCCAAAATGTGTATAACCCGTTTTAAAAAACTGCAGGATTTGATTTACTTTTCGGCATAAAATGGCCTTTCTTATATAATACTGATTAGTAAAATCGAAGTCAGTTTTATTCTAAACAAATGTCCGACGTGTAAAACAAACTCGTGGTGCAAAACGACCGACATCACACTCGCATATGATATTTTTTCACGCATTATAAATAAGGCAACTGCATGCAGTGTACAGCTTTTTGGAAATCAGTAATTCCTTTCAAATTAAATACAGCACCACCTACAATTCACAGGATCACGCAACAAATGAACAGTGAAAAGGCTGGAAACAGGAAATGCGTGTAAAGCCGCGGGCGCGTGGAAGACACTCAGACACTAACCGCTTCAGCTGCACGCCTACCGTAATACACCGCAAGATTCAAGATTCAAGAGCTCTCCAGGATCTATATCGGTCAGGATACGCTGGTTTCTCGGAGGCAGAGTCAACCTTAATCTGTGAAGCATCCTAACCCTCACAGCTCAACACATCTTCATTTAAAACTAGTTGAATCCTGCAGCCAATCAAAGAGAAGATACACAATTACCAGGGACACATATAAGGGGTAGTACGGTAAATGAAGGTCTCCAAACAGAAACTAAAATGTTCTCCGTTTACAAACCAGACACCAATGGAATATGTCCTTCAACTTAGTTGTGTTATTTGTATCCACAGAAGGCCTGCTTGTGAGCTCAGTATGCATCCTGACCAACCACCTGTCAGCAATCCTCTTCAGAGTGGTCGTTGTTCAGGTATTTGAGCAGTCTTCCTGGGAGGGGAAGCGTGGTCAGATGCCTCAACCCCCGCCCCCCCACCTGCTCACGAATCCGTTGTCTGCACAGGTGCATTAGTGGGCGGGGAGACGCTGTAAACACAATTGGGGGGGGCGGGGGTCGCTTAAGCTTTCTGCTTTGAGAACTCAGTTAAGCAATAAATGAACAATTAGCCCTGTCGCTGCCCGATCTGCACCGCCTGCCCGATCTGCACTGCCTGCCCAATCTGTGCCTTGCACATACCACCTCACACTTTACAGACACACTTAACTCCATATTGTATGACCGGTGCCCGATTTGTACCACTTTTTTTCTCATGACATTTTCACTACCCAACATGACTGTGTTAATATTTCTTTTCTCTACACCAATTTAGTTTTATTGACTGCTTGTGAGTAGTGAATCATGCAAGCGATGAGCATTGAGGTGGCGGTGAGGGGCCAGCTCAGCAGCCACGACATCTCTGAAAAGAGGAGCTGTTGTGGTTAAATAAGGTCGGCTGGTTGTGCGGCAGTACTCTCCACCAGCCCAGAATGGGATATTCAGGCAGATACTTCAATTCTGGACTTTGTGTTCTCTGTCTGTTTAATAAAAGTTCTTCATAGCACCTGCACTTGAGTCTGCGTTTGTGTTTATGGGTCTCGGTAGGTACCCCAGTCACCGTGGGATGACTGCATGTCCCTGACGGCTGCCACTATTTTGTCAGTAGGTTATGGCAATAAAGGACAAACAACTAGAGAAATATATGTTATTTATCAAATGTAGACAATATGGTTTACCTTAAAAATGGCAGGTTGAACAGATCGGGCAATGCCAGAAAATGTAATGTGGTGCACGCACAATTGGAAATGCTGCACACACACAGATCTGTGTGTGTGCAGACCAAATCAGCCCCAAACCCCCTGATCACACTAAATACACACAGTACTCCCACAATATCCCTTGAATTAGCCTTCCAGCACACTAATGGCATCTCCTAAAACTGAGACATCAACTAATAGAAAAAAGCTAAGAAAATACTGACCCTGCTTCGTATCCCCTCATTTTTTATATTTATGGTCCCCTGTGCTTAGTCACGTCTCTGCGCACTTCCCCTCACCTGACTTGTCCTTGATGGCAGCCCAGTCCTCAAAGCTGTCCAGGTGCTCGAGGAGCCGGGAGCAGAGTCTCACACTGCCCACGTAGTCCAGCAGCAGGTCGATGATGGGCCCCGCCCAGCGGCTCACGGCGGGCGAGGAGATCGCCTCACAGAACTGGCAGTGGGGGATCGAGTAAGAGGAGAATCGGGAGGTGAGCCGGGTCCCGAGAAGAGCAGCCCCAGCCCAAGGGTGCCTGCCATCAAGTCGGAAGGTACCTGCAAGGGGACCTTGGGGGCCTCGTCGGAGCCGAGGGGGAGCACTGCAGAGCTGTAGCGTAGGGTGTTGCTGTTGAAGCCACGGCTGTCTCCCACGGGCCTGAGAGGAGGATGTGGAGCACGGGCGTACTTGCAGCTGAAAAAGGCCTGGGCATCGCAGCCCCCATCCAGGAAGACCTTGAGCAGAGGCAGCTGGTTCATGCAGAAGAGGGCGGCGGCCGGAAAGGCGGTGGGATGGGTGGGGATGCGGGCATCGGGGTCCGCGCCGTGCTCCAGCAGCAGGGCGGCGCTATCGGCACAGCCCTGCCTCGCCGCCAACAGCAGTGGGCTGAAGACGTCCAGGTTCGGGTCGGCGCCGGCCTGCAGCAGCATAGTGGCGGCCTCGGTGTTGCCGTTGGCCACGGCAAAGTAGAGGGGCGTGGAGCGACAGTCCTCGTACTTGGCGGAGTGGTCCCCGGACAGGGTAGCGTTGACGTCGAAGCCGGCCTCGAGGAGCACCTCCAGAGCCTCGTCCTGGTTATGTTCCGCAGCCAGGTGGAGCGGGCTGATCCCACAGCTCCGTACGCTGATCCGGCTGGTGACCGGAATAAGCAGCGACACGATCCTTCAGGGGGGACGGGGGGCACAGGGCACGTAATTAGATAAATAGTGAAACTATTTAAGACCACATAAACCCCCCCAGAGCAGGGCTAAGACAGTATATTTCCATCAGCCATAATTTTTTATTTTATTCACATACTGAATATACCATTCATATTTAACATTTTATCAGTTATATTACCTTTGTTATGCTACCTTATTGATGCTACATAAATTCCTACTCTTGAAGGTATTACAAACAAACATTATAAGCATCTGTGCAGGGTTTATAAGCACCTTCATAGAGAAGTGAATGTGATTAATCATCACTGTTGACACACAACAACGAAATGCGTCCTCTGCATTTAACCCATGTGACATGGTGACACAGCAGGGGGCAGCCACGTGAGCACCCGGGGAGCAGTGCTTGGGGACGGTACCTTGCTCAGGGTGCCTCAGCGGTACTTGTGGGTCGGGGTCTCGAACCGGCGATCTTTTGACTACACGGTTGCGCCCCCAATCACTACACTACCAGCACCACCAGATGTACAAGCCTTTTCTGCCATGTTCGGTATAAGCACTCTTCCACAACTTCCATATAATTACATGCCATAGAATTTGAAGTTTTGGTCCAAAATAATTTCTAGTGGAGAATGTCTAATGAACTCTGGTTAAGCAGTCAGAAGATGATTTGCAGGCTGGGTGGATGGATGGAACATGTAATAGATGTAAACTGTCATTTAAAATAGCAGCATTGCAATCTGAGATCTCCCCCACGTCCCCCACGAGCTCGGTGCGTCACGCTTACTCATAATGGCCCTGCTGGGCCGCCACGTGCAGCGGCAGCAGGCCGGCCTTGGTCGGCCGGTTGGCGTCCACATTGTGGGACAGCAGGAGCCCCACCACGTCCGCGTGGCCGTTCCTGCAGGCCTCGTACAGCGCCGTGGCCCCGTCTCCCGCCTGGCAGTTGATGTCTGCGCCTGTGGGGGCCACGTTCAGCAGAGATCATTAACGAACACCGACGTCTCCAGATTATAATCCCTTACACCAGTGATTCCCAATCCAGCCCCCCAGGGCTCACAGACAGTCCATGTTTAACCTGGACTGTCTGTGAGTCTGTGAGAGAATGTGGCCACAGCTCGGTGCGGCTGTTCCGGATGGTTCCGCTGTATCTCCATACCACAATCTACAACTTGTGCACCATCTGGCTGACAGGCTAACAACACAACATGGGAGCAGAGTGGCTACACAAAAATCCAGCGAGTAAGATGTGCTGCTGCTGACACTAATACCACCCGCACAGCTTAAAGGACCCTCATGCTGATTGGTTACTGAACAGGAAGTAAGATTCAGGAGACAATCACGTGGAATGATAAACTGTTGACCACTGGGCGCGTGATCAATGGCTTGAAAGTAAGTTCTGAGAGAGGAGGCCGTGTGAGGAAGGGGCTGATGGCACCAGCAGAAGAGGGAGTATTTGCAACTGCCGACCGTGCATCAGTGTGATAACAAACCCGGAATTGGGTGTATCAATGTCCTGAGCAAGAGCACTGTGTAGCGGTCAGCCTTCAGTTCCCATTGGGGTTATATACATATAAAGACTTAATTTCTCAAATCTAATAATGGCTGCCACAAGCGACTATTTTTCTGTGGATCAATCTATTGACTATTTTATCGACTGGTCAATTAATGAAAATGACCACGTAAATTTTATTTTGACAAAAACAAACTGTATATAACTGAAGGGCCTTAGATAACGGACGCCGACTTTTCGGTACTATAGGCCGCCGACATCATTTTTGCCCACAATTCGATAAGCAGATTAGTAGCCTAAAATAATTTGCATGAATTCGGAGTATCCTCATCCTTAGCGGTTAGCATGGCACGCCACATGCGACTGTTTCAGTAAATCATGCAGGCGATAAGCACTGAAGTCGCAGTGAAGACGGACAGCTCAGCAGCCACGACTTCTTTTAAAAGAGGCGATATTGTGGTTAACCACGGTAAAAAGACCTTGGTCGTGTAGCAGTACTTTTTGCAGTTTAAAGCCCCGTATGTTTTCATTTTTATTTTAGTTCATAAATCATTTTCTTTAGTGCCCATTCTCGTTTCAATTTTAGGTTACGATAACAACACTGGTCCAAACAAGACCAATGAGCACAAACACACTGGCACTGTCAATCAACCTAGAATAAGCCCAGATTATTCAATAGAAATTCTAAGGTAGCAGGCAGACATGTTATGGCTTTAATAATGGGTGTATTTACTAGCTAGACGGACAAAGGATATTAAAAAGCTCTCGATATTAATGGTAATTTAATAAACATGAACAACACTTCCGGTGGTTTTGGCTATTCTGACGGTCCATCATCCAGAATAGCTCAAAATTCATACCTGTACTGTTCAGGTGCTCCTGCATAGTGCTGGTTCTGCTGTGGTATGCCATTGAAACTTTGCACAGTGTACTAACCACCTTTTCGTTATTTGAATTACTCTCATAATTACATAGTGATATTAAAGGAAAACATTTGTTATCACGACTTGAAGTGTTTTAGAAATCATCGAGGTAATGTCATCAAAATAAAAAAAAACGATGCGTCAATTTAAAATATTGACGTTGGGGCGTTTTCAGCCTCGCCGTCATCGACTACGTCGACTAATCGCCGGCAGCCTTAAATTTAATATCTCACCTCACCCAACACAAAGTCATAAAGAGTGACCACGGAAGTACGGGGCTCCACTGGAACTCACCGCTGTGGACAAAGAACTCCAGGGCCTTGATCCGGCCGCTCTGAGCAGCCAGGAAAAGGGGCGTGACCCCGTAGGTGTTGGTGACGCCCACCCTTGCCCCGGCCCGCAGCAGCACCCGGCAAATGTCGACGCTGTTGCGGCAGGCCGCCTCGTGGAGAGCCGTCCATCCCTGGCGGCACCGCTGGTTCACTCCACCGCCGAACCTCAGAAGGAGGTCCACAACTTCTGCATTCTCACGCTCGCAGGCTTTGGGGAGGGGGCACACAGGTCTGTTACACTTGATACGTGGGGGGGAAGGGGGGGTCCAAACTCAAACACATGTGACCTTCTTCCAACAGCCAAGCTGTGTACCCAGGGGAACCTCACATTAAAGGCTCCAGCAGGTGGGATCTAACTGGATCAAGCTGACAGCAGCGAGAGCTGCGGGCGTCAGCACACTGACCTTTGTAAAGAGGGGTCTCTTTGTTTTTGTTACTGATATCGGGGTCGGCACCCCGCTCCAGCAGCAACTGCACGCAGGTCACGTGATCACCGGCTGCTGCCAGCATAAGTGCCGTCTCTTCCTGGAGGGTGCGCTTGTCAATCAGCTCCGGCCGGGCTGATGAACCGGGGGGGGTTGGGGGGGGCCAAGAAAAGTGATACGTAATCAATATTACTGCTAATGGCCACTGCTGGCATAAGGGTCAGCACTGAAGCATGCCATCCAAAGAGGGGATAATGGAGGTTTTTGGGGGGATGTGAGGGCGTCAGGACAGGGTCGGCGCCTGGATGCCGCCTTGTGGGGGCGATGGCCACTCACCCTCCAGCAGGACCTTGATGCAATCTCTCCGTCCATAATATGCTGCCTCGTGCAATGGCAGCCAGCCCTCCCGGTTGGCGTCGGTGAGGCTTTTCGGGGATGAGACGATGAACCTCCGCACCGCTTTTAAATCTCCATCCTTGATCGCCATGACGACAGGGTCCACAGCCCTTAGAGAGGCAAACGTGACATCTGTCTTGAGCCTTTTGCACAGATTTATGCCTGGGCATTGCTGCATGAGCCTGCATGGTCGGTGGGACACTGCGCTAACGCTGATGACGTCATCTGCCCACCCATCTGTCACCCTACAATATAATGCGCTCAGGTTCTCAAACCAGGTTCCTCAGCCTAAGACTCCAGACCCACACCAGAAACAATTTGAGCAAGAGCTCTTGATTTATTAATGATATGAAAGTACAGTCACAACCTTTAAGCTGGGAAAACAACACAATTAAATGACAATACTTCTCACAGTAATTAGCACAGACATTCAGCAGGATGGCACGGGCAGCTCTGAGAATAAATACCTAAAAACCAGTTTAATGGCTTCCATGCATTGTAATTGCCAGGTGCCAGGCAGATAATGTTTTTCTTTCAACAAGCATCCAGACACACCTGGATGAATTGAATCCTGTCCGTTTAATTCATCGATTGTGTAATAAACAAATACCAAACAAATACAATACAATCGTGATACCCGTATAAGAAAAAAATGTGTTAGTGGGCCCATAAAATTAAATACATAAAAAATAAAATACAAGAATCTGGAACTTTTAGTTTTCATTTGTAATACACAGGCCGACATGACCACACACACAAAGGACAAAAACTATCTCTACAGATATGTGGCATACACTATTTTTAGTTCATATTTTAGTGACCTGTGGGTCAGTATGTTCCAAACATAATAAGAGAATAATAACACTGCGCGTGCATCTTCAATAAGCAAAGAGGAAAAACACTGGCCCATATATGAGTGACCGACACAATAACACAAAGCAGGGTAAATAGGGACACTCACTCCTCGGGCTCCGGAGTGACGAACAGGCTGCCATCCGGACGCTTCCAGGCGATGCATCGCTTCCCGTAGCCGGTAACAAAGGAGTAGCTCCTCCGCGCACCTTCCACGTCGCCGCCGTCACTCCTCTTCCCGCTGGAGCGAAATAACGAGAGATATTCGGCGTAACTGAAGCGCGTCATGGTCGGGGCTTCCGTGCGAGCGGAGCTGTGCCGCCGGGGGGATGACCGGGGGTCCCAGCTGCGCGATCGGCCGCTATTTCGGGTCTCCTTTGATATGCACGGGGGACAGCTGGATGACCATATAAGCCTGGGCGCAGCCGACAGCTGCGGCGGGTGAGATAAAGCTAAATGTGACCAGGAGCGCAGGAGCCCGATAAACTCATCTCGCTGGCTTGTTGCGGTGGACAGTCGCTTTGCGTGACATTGCGTAAATGCGGGTGGACCTGGTAGTCGGAATAACCGGTATGTTGGGCTATTTACACGGCACCCGTAAGTACTTCCACGGAAAGCCTCAGCCATTCTTTAGAATCCTTAAGCCACCTGCCCAAGAAAGGGAATTCGGCAGTAAGATCTCTGTGGATAGGACAAAGGAAGGCACTCCTGGCGAGAAAATATGACATATAAGAATAAATTATAACGCGAAAGTAATCCGCAAATACTGTCTGCAAACTGCTTTAATAAAATTCACACATAAGGTCTGGGTTTCAGTTTGCATTTGAACATGGCTTGGTTTTAATTGTTTAAATACAAAACACAGTTTGTTGCGCATGTTTTTATGACAGGTGCACATCTCTGCGGTCCTGAGGTCTGCAGCCTGTCAAGCACAAGTCAGCTGTCAGTGATTAAACACGCCTGAGAGAGCCTGCTGATCGTCCCAATCGGCGGCAGGGGAGCTGCAGACGCACCGACAACATTACTCACACGATTAAGTACAAACTTGTTTAATGTCTCCCTTCATAGTTAAAGCACATCCTGAAATCTGTCACTGCCTCTCCAGCCATTGTACCCTTTTTCTCCAAATGTTTGTAGGAGGTTGTTTCCTGGAGCGTGTTCGGCTTTCTGCCATAGCAGAGCAGCACTAAGTCCTTCAGATGTATGAAATGTTTCTTTTATTAGCAGTACTATGAAATAGTGCCTTTCGGTGAGCTTCCGGGACACACGTACGGGGGGGGGGGGGGACAAACGGTTACAAGATAATACAAACATAAAGAGGGAGAGAATGACGTAGATAAATGAGGACAGCGGGGTACCTGAATAACAAATATGAGACTCAGTCAAGCCTTTAAACCACTACAGAAAACCTAAGGACGTGAAGCTAACTTATCATTACTATTACTATTACCCTTGGAAATTAACCACCAAGATGGCGCGGTCCCATGGCCACACGCTACGAGTCGCTCTCGCTATTTGCGTGTTTTCTTATATTGCACTTTTGTCTCACACTGTCTTGCCCTTTATTGCACTGCTCTTTTGTCCTTTGTTTCACTGTTGTCCTATTGTCCCCACCACGTAGCTGTCCCCTCCCCTCCAACTGTGGCCCAAAAATTTCACATATCCTCGGAACACATGACAATAAAACATGAACCCCATGAGTTGGTCAAGGTAACAATAGGTTGAAACTGCTGTGTTATTAATGTTAATCCTAAAAATGCACTTGATTAGTTATAAATGTGAAAGTGTTTGTAGATGCTAGTGAAGGTTTGATGAATGGAGTTACAATAAATGTTATGTATATTATTAGTGCTTGGAAAAGCAGAGGTGAGCTCACCTGGAAGAGCTGGTTGTCCTGGTGTTTAACAAAGGCACTGCGTCAGCCAGCATGGGGTGGTGACGATGGCGTGTACTGTGTTCAAGGCTTGTGTCCTCACTTTGGTCGATGAGCGTCCCTGGTAGTCAGGAACGATCCAAAGGCATCACTATAGTAGGTGTGGGTACTGTACCCCTGCAACAGGCCAGCCCAGGCAGTTAGTCACCATTAGCCATTAGCAACTGACAAACTCAGCTGCTGTATTTGTGGCCACTCACTGGCCACTCACACTAAAGAAACAATAACAATTTGTTTGCTGGAGAATCCTCAGCATCTGGTTCTCAGCTGATGCTATCCATTTGTGGGGATACTTTCCTGTAACAATTTTCTGTTTGTGTTCTGCTAGCTTTTTTACCAAACACAGAACATGTGCAGCCCCTGTTTCCGGCACAGCTGTGGTCGTGTCCTTACTGGACATCATGTGGTCTGACCACAACAGCCCCCTCATCTCAGCCTGGCTAGGAGATGAGGCCCTCCGAAGGATGTAGCTTGAATTACGCCTGCGGGTGCTCAGTTTTATGCCTGTCACACTGAACACTGGGGGTGCCATTTTGTGCAATGTTTGGCTGCTTTATTGTTGAATTTTTTTTTTTGTTTATATTAAAGCTTTTCAGTATTTTGCAGGTAATTTTATGATCCATCACTGATGAATAACACGGAACTTTTAAAGTAATAATAGCAAATCTGTTTAATACTTTGTTTGTTGTACAGGATTTTATCACAAAAAAACTGGATTGTACATGCTCAGGTATGTGTTTCCATATAACATATCTCATTCCACTTTCTATCCCTCTTCTCTCAAGTCTTTCCATTATAAACATTGACAGTAAAAGGGCCCAATTCGTGTCAATCAAGGTTCTTTTTTTAGCCAAGTCTGCTTTGGCAGATGCACAAAGTGTAATTGTCACTTCCTGTTGACAAGATGCCAAAATGCTTCCTAAGAAAGACAGAACTGCAGTGATTTATACATGTCCAGCTAACCTTTATACCATATTATACCACATTATACCATAGTTTATAATGAAAACCCCCCTTCAATGCATACTGCAGGTGCTACAAACAAGTGGCTATTCCCTGAAAAAAATCTCAGCTGAAAAAGCCGAGTACCCGTACAGCTGACCCTTCTGCATCGCGGTTTCGATATATCGCTGGGTCGGCATAAGAAATTACACTGGAATTTTTGGGAGTTTTGTGAAAGCCGTTTTGTAAGTCATAAATACATAAAATATATGTAAGGTGCTGGACTGGAGGAGGCAGTGCGTGGCAACCTCCTACATATCTGGCGATGATCAGACTGGGATCTTTGCATCTCACGTTTCTTGTATCTCTGTCCTGTTTTACTGCCCACACTGTACTAAAATCCGAAAAGCTAATTCCACTAATTTGCTCGCCACATGGACCAACATTCTTTTCCGGAACGCATGGGGCCTAATCCCGCAATGTGGAACGATTGACTGTACATATATCTATTTAGCAGGCAGTTCTATTTAAAGTGATGTGTTATTAAGAAGGCAGAGGAGGGTAAGAGCCTTGCTCAAGGACCCATTTTTAAAATCACGTTGCTGATTAGGCACAGTGTCCTAACAACACACCACAAACCACCCCCATAATAAAATGCACATGTACATATACAATTTTAGTGGAAACTACTTCCTTCTAATGTGTGTCAATCAGACTATATGGATAGAATTTTCATTGGGGTCAGGTTCTGTGGAAGAAATTTCAGGTTTTCATATATAGTACATAATTATTTCTCTGCATGTGTTATGCAAATGTCACCTTTATCAACCATACAATGAATCTACTATTACTGTAAAAAGCCAAACAAAAAAGGTCCAAACCTACCTTTTCTTGATAAATTATTAGTTTTTGCAAATGGTGATTTTTACAGATGAAGTTTTCAGTCTTGTTTACTGCGACATGGTCTGCCCCGTGCTTCTGAGCGACCCCTACACAGAAGCTAACAGCTTTTCTGCTGAAATCACATGATACTATACGCAGCAGGTCCTATTTTTAATATTTATTTTGTGCCACTATCTGTCTTTGATCTTAGATCCAGTGACATCGCTGAGCCCTTCCCTGCATACTCACCCTTGGCACGTCTTATAGAAACATATAATGCATAAAAACGTTTTATATACTGTATATTAACCTACTAATGTCAATTTTACTGTATTTTCATAAGAGAATATAGGAATACAGTTTTAGCAGTAATTCATACTGCAGTACGTTTTTTCAGTCATGCAAAAGTCGTTTTAATAAAATCAGTTTCTGAATAATTACATCTATTTATTTAGCAAATGCTTTTGTCCAGATCGACGTGCAAGTGAGACAAACAGCACGAACATAAAGTGAATGTTATGTCTCCTTTTTTAGATCTGAATAACTTATATGGCATTGTGTACTTCACATCTAGCTGAATGATATCCATATCTGCTATCTGGCTGTGATGCACCGTGCAAACGCAGTCTAAACAAAGGTCCCCGCTCGGCTATCTGTCTGCTCCGCGGGGAAGTACTTTGCGTTTGTTTCCTATGAAGTATAGCGCCTCCGGGCCAGTTGCTATGGTGACGGGGAAACGTCCCCCCCACGCATACCTCCCTTCCCTGTGCTGGTTCCCCGGCAACACGGTACAGAAGAAAGCGGGTAAACACGGGGTCTGGGAGAAAAGGCATGTCGCGATCGGGCTCGTCCGGACAGCACCTCGGAACAAGGGCGACCATTTTAATATTTACAACAGGGCCAAACAGCTGCCTTCGGCTGCGAAAAAGGGGGAAATGGAAGCCCTGTCCTTACCCCAAATATGTCTAAATAAAGACGATCCACGTTTACAGCTTAAAGTGGAAAACAGAATGAAAAATGTATTTGTGACGCAGATTGAAGAATCCAGGTATGAAGTATTAACCGTTTCCTTCTTTCTCGCGTCATCTTTGCTTGTATAGACGGTATTTATAAGGCGTTTAACTGTATAACTTACTAAACATGGTACATTGCATGCGCCTTGTTGTCTACACACGCGACGGGCGTGTAAGACGTTTCTGTGCCCCTTTTGCAGTCCAATAATGTGCCCTTGTCATTCACAATACAACTTAGGAATGTTTGTATTCCCCATACAGGGGTGAAGAAGATGAAAACATCAATCATATCCCAATAATCACAGAGGTAATACATTTCAAACTTTCTAATTTAAGCATTAGAGTATAAATATCAGACAGACTCACATTGCAATTTGCTGTAGATGACTAACTCTGTGATCAATTAGCAAGGATGTGTCACATTTCTGTCTTACAAGGTGTCTGAATTGCAGGTATCTTACAGTGTACCGGGTAATCAAGGGAACTGCACAGATGAAGTTAGCATGTAAGAAGCGATAGTTCTCATGTAATGGTGAGAGTGGCGCCGATCGCATCCGCGTCACGCCAAGCACTCGGCCATTCACGGGCACCGCTGCTGTGCTTTCAGAGCCCTGGCCGACTCCTGCAGACAGGTGCGAACACGCTGCAGAAGACCCTTGTGCTGAGGAAGCAGGTGGAGGCAGAGAAGGTGGCTGCACTGCTGGCCCTGAAACGGCAGGAGTTCTGGCAGCGCATGCAGGTCCTCGGGCACCGGCGGACGGACCTGGAGCTCCAGCAGCAGGAGGTGAGTCCCCCATTCCCTGGGCACTTCTCCATCTGTATCATGATGATCAGAATAATGTCAGCTGTCCCTTCGGCCCTGCACAGAACAGAGATCGGGCTGCAAAATTTGAGAAGTTTGTCCAGGACAACAAGGCCAGACGACAGAGAGCCTTGAGGAAGTACCAGGTGGAGAAGAAGCAGAACGAGCTGAAGGAGAAGGAATGGGAGGAGCTGACTGGGCAGCTGCTGGTGCTGGAGGCCAGGTAAAGAAGAAGGGGACTATGCTCAGGTATCACATGTATAACGCTGTCTGCCTTTATCAACCTACAAATGCAGAAACACATAGCAGTCTATGAAACCCAATACCCACAATGCATTGCTAACTAATGGACTACCATACTTTTTAAAATGGCAAAACAATTTAAATATTAATTTTATCAACTCCTGCAGGCAACAGCATTTAAAGGAAAAGGTGGCCAAATATAAGATTTATGAAGATTATTTACTCAAGGTTTTAGACCAACTTCCTGAAAGTAAGTCTCTGTTTGGCAGCCCGTGGCACATCAGTAGAATAACCAAACATTAGGTGTTTGATAAGGGATGGTTCATTGAATGGCCACCCTTGTGTGCTTCCACCTTTTTGCACAGATTCCTTGGAGTATGGTACCGACTCACTGATCACCTCAATCACCCGGCACCATGAGACGCTGTCGCTGACGCGCAGTGACCTCCTGGAGCACCTCGGCGTAATGACGGAGAGGCTGGAGCAGAGCCAGCACGGCCTGGAGGCTCTCAGGCGGGATCATAACATCAGCAGGCTGGTGGGCCTCATGTCAGCCACCCTCTCACCCCCTACATTAATGATCATCGGCTTCTGTGTGTAGTGAATAAATGCATCTGTGCCACCATAAAAGGCATAACAAACTGAGCTGTCAACCTTTTGAGCGCCTATAAATTTACCATACAGGGCAAATCCAAGCTTTATTGGACACTTAGTACGCTACAGGGATGCTCCTTCTGATTGTGGAGGTTGCATTGAGGGATGATGTCAGTTTTTCCACTGATCTTGCAGATGACCAACAGAAAGCTGTCTGAGCTGCAGGCCGAATGGGACAAGGCCAAGGAGAGGACCAAACAGCTGGAGATGAACCTGCAGATGCGTCAGGACCAGTCAAGGGAATGGGTCAGCACACAGTGGACCCTGTGAATGTAACGGCAAAATGCCTACACTGTACCGCTCTGAGTTTCTATTTACACCAGTTTTTACTGGTCTCCTGCTAGATTGAGGAGGTGGGGAGTCTTCTGATAGCAATCAGGAACCTTGGAGAGCAGTGCCACCTACAGCATTATGGACCACTGGAGAATTTGGATCTTTTAACCACGATGGATATGATCAAGGTGAATGAATGAACAATTTATTTATTAGTGTATTCATTCTGGTTGTTTTACAACAACAGAGAGAACAATCCAAGATGCATATCAACATTAATTTAGCAAACACTTTAGTCCAAAGTAAAATACATTTCTTTGAGAAAGCAGGATCAGACAATCCCTGGAGCAATTGGGAACCTCAAGAACCCAACAGTGACAGTCGGCTGGCCCTGTGATTTATACCAGCAGCCTTCCAATCACAGACACAGTGTCCCTGGCCACTGAGCCACACGCCTCCCTTATGATAGATGTGTGCATCACTGCATTAAAAGACTACCTGCAACTTAAAAGCAAATCAGATCAGATAGGCAATCCGTGACCCATTTTGTTATACATTTACTCACAGGACTTCATGGTGCAGAAATCTGATGTGGAGAAAAGGGTGACACGTTCAGTGGACCTGAGCTCCAATCACACTGGCACAGCAGTCCGAGGAGGGAACGTCACGTCCATGAAAAGCACCAGTAAGGCACGGCTGAAGACCAGTGGAAAGAACAGCCTGGCAAGCATGCCCAGAACGTGACAGCATGCTAAAGGACACACTTAGCATCGTGCTGATTTCCTTAGGCATAAATATGGTCTGACGGCTGGTTTGAAGTGTAATGCATCATGTCATTATGTAAGGTTGTATTGGTGACAGACGTCTATTAAACCTTCCTGTAAAATATGGAAACATCGTCGTCATCACTTATGTTGTCAAAGATTCAGGATTGCCAACACTGGCCAGCTGCCTACCTGGCGTCAGATTTTCAGTTCGAGACAGGAATGCATACACATTTACATGTATGTAACAGTTTTATTATCATGTACATAGTCTGTAGGGTTTCTAAACTGCCCCAACGCTTTTGATGTAGTTAATTTTAGGTTTGCAATAGAATGATATAAGATTGCCGTAGGATTTCTTGCGAGTCTGAAAGAGTGGCAACCTTGAGATCATGAAGTGCAAAAGCCACATCTCCAGCACTTGAGTCTTTCGCCTACGGTGAAATTAAGTGTCCAAAACAGCGCTCTTGGTTTCATTTTAAAAGCGGTCCCTTTAAAGGGTTACTGCAGTGCGACGGCACAGTCGCCTAGCCACATGCCTGTTCGGTACAAGTCCGGCGGAGTTCGCGTTAATGTTATCGCGAGAATTATCGTCATTTCGTCTTTTGTACATAAGAAATCTATTATTTCTGAGATCTTGGCTACAGTCGTTATTCAGCGGCGGCTAGTTTCATTTTTAGGCAGGCTGTGGTGCCTCGCCACTATAGACGACTTAAAATTAGCCTGCAAAGAAAGTTACGGTTCTACTAAAATATAGTGGTTACTCGTATTTGTGTATTGAAATGTTTGCAGGCATTATCGCAGACAGCTACGAAGAAATGTGGTAAATGGATGAGAAGTACATTTCTGAACAAGAGGAGATCTCAGCAGCTTTGCCGGAGAATCCCGATGATAGGAAATATCAGGTAGAATAACAGCGATATTTCGCTGCAGAAACAGAAACTGCCGTGTCTCTCCGTGCCGTGGAGAGCCAGAAGTACCTACGTGTGCGGCTTAGTACTTTTAAACCAGCCAGAAATGGAAAATGAAATCCACTTTAATGCATACAGTTTAACACATTTTTTTTACTTTAGTTAACCCGTTAATGCTTGTGTTCTGAAAGGACCTCTGTACACAATACGCATTGATAAGAAGAATCAGGGGAGATGGCAACTGTTTCTACCGAGCCGTTGCCTTTGGGTGTCTGGAGTCGTTTAGGGGCTCGGAGGACATGCAGATGTAAGTACGGTGGCCGCGTATTTATTTTATAACTAATCTGTGGAGGGAGGAGCGTGGGGGAGCATTGAGAAGCGTGGAGGTGCGTGTCCCGGCTGCGGCCGGCAGGGGGAGTGCGGACGAGGCCGCGCATGCGCACACTTTCCCCCATGTCCCCTAGGTTCAGAGACGCGCTGATGCGGAGCACCGCCACGCTGACAATCGCCGGCATCTCCGAGGAGCGTTTCGGAGCCTCGTTTGGCACAGTGAGTGCATGCATGCCCGAGCCCGTCTGTAACGGCAGCACAATGCACCCTGAGCCTAATGAATGGTGTCACGGCGTAACGTGGCCCGCGTGCATGACCTTCCCCAAAAATGCCGGCTTAGTTTGTTAACGTCGTGGAGCGCAGTGAAGCGGACGCGCAAGGCGGCGCCCTGCTAGAGATGTTCAACGAGGCGAAGACCTCCGACGGCGTGGTCCAGTACCTGCGGCTCCTCACCTCTGCCCACCTGCAGAAGCACAGCGAGCGCTTCCAGCACTTCGTAGAAGCGCCGAGCCTGAAAGAGTACTGCGCCCAGGTCAGCGTTCGGGCTGCCTTTCCCAAACAGCCGGGACACAGCAGCGGAGAGCTTGTGGGAAGAAGCTTTATTTACTGATGAATAACTATAGCACCTTGTTTTGAATGTGCTTCCCTCTAGTGGCAGTTCGGTAGAAAAGCCAGCAAGACTCCGCACCTCTCCCCCCAATCTTAGCCAGTAACAAGTCACCGTATTGTGGTTTCTGGGAACTACCTAATGCAGGGCTCCCCTGCTTCAGTCCCAGAGGGCCAGAATCCTGCAGGTTTCCCTGCTCAAACATCTTATTCAGCTAATTACCAGGTTTAATAGGTATGTTTCAGCAGGGAAATCTGCAGACTGTTGGATTCTGGCCCTACAGGACTGGAGTTAGACATCCCTGACCTATTGCATTTGCTCTTGCTGCAGACTTGTTAAAGCACTGCTTTGTTTAATTATGTCTGGTGAATTACAGTCTGTTCTGCACTATTAGGAGGTGGAGACCATGGCGATGGAATGCGACCACTTGGAGATGCTTGCACTGTCAGAAGCCCTGGGTGTGACCATCAGGATCGTTTCCATCGAGGGGAGCAGCAGAAGCCTCATTTTCCATACCATTCCAGAAAAAGCAGAAGCCTCTCTACACCTTCTCTACAAGAATTCCCACTACGATCTGCTGTACCCAGTTTCTCCTGGCTAAGAGTGCCTGGACAGCTACATTTTGCTTAAGGACTCTTTTTTTTAACGTCTCATTGGTGTTAAACTACGTCCAGCCATCACAGGCGTTTGTGTAGCCAGAGCTATTTCAGACTCGGGTGCCGGTGGTGAAATTCACAGCTATGTGCAAATTCAAATTAAACAACGCTGCTTGTTGGAAAGATCCATTCTTTTTATAGCACAGTATTACAAACACTTTATAAAGCCTCTGTCCAAATTAAAGTTTTTAAAAAGCTGAATCAGTCGTGCTGCTGCTGTTGCTGTTTCTTCTTCTCCTTCCTGCTATTCCCCGTCCGCTTCTCCCTCCCGCTATTCCCCGTCCGCTCCTTCCCGCTATTCCCCGTCCGCTCCTCCTTCCCGCTATTCCCCGTCCACTCCTCCTTCCCGCTATTCCCCGTCCACTCCTCCTTCCCGCTATTCCCCATCCGCTTCTCCCTCCCGCTATTCCCCGTCCGCTTCTCCCTCTGCTGCTGACTGCTCAGGCTCTCCAGGGCGCTCTCATACTTGGCCAGTGGCAGCTCGGGCAGTGCTAACTTCCCCATCTGCGTGGGGTACTTGGTCCTCATCATGTTCCGGAAGACGGGCTGCTGCAGCAGGTGCTTGAGGTGCATCTTAATGCCTTTGACCATTTTCTGCTGTTGCTGCTCCTCATACGTGTCCTTCTGCCCTCCTGGGTAGTTAAAAAAAAAAAAGCACCACATGAACTTCAGGCTATGGGGAACATCTGAAGGCAGGATGGGGTTTTAAAACCAGTGTGTCAGTGCAGGTTATGAACATTTTTAAGGGAACAAGTGAGCTGCTACTTAACTAACTGACGTTACCGGTCTTTACACCCTGCCTCAAAAGTAATTGGCTGTCCCCAGAAGCAGAATGTCAAAGCAAACTTCTGGAAGCTTTATACTGAGCGAATACCTAAGAGAGGAGTGCCCCTTCTGTACATTAGAGCTGAAGATCTTTGCCCGAACCCGACGGGGCCCAACGGCTTCGGGCTTAATTTCTATCATTTTACACTGGCTCGGGCTTGCGTGGTAAATGAGCGCTAGGGCTGTGCGATTTATCGATTTCACATTATGCATAATACAGCACGTCTGACTCAGGGTTTAAAACTATCGTAAGAATAGTTTTACAAACTCATTCCGTCCTCCTTGTGTGACAGTCAGTCTCACCAATCAGAGGTGGTCCAAAGTGACTGCGTATATGCCCACAAACAGACACGTGAAACCCAAGGAAAACGTTACATTTGCAGTGCGGAAAAATATTGGTCCTGCTGCTGAGCCGTCCTTTTTAAGGTAAGGAGACCAAACCTGCACACAATATTCTAGGTGAGGTCTCACCAAGGAATTATATAATCTTAGCATTACCTCCCTTGACTTAAACTCCACACATCTGGAGATATACCCCAACATCCTATTAGCCTTTTTAATTGTGATAGTTTTATGCATCATTGTTCTCCGCTAATTTGACCCTTGTGTACATGGGAAGCACGTTACTAAGGGTAAAAAAACGGTGGAGCGCGGTCTGCAAATGCGGCACTTAAAATGTAAAAATACAATCACTTTACTATGTTCAGGTTGCTAGAGAATTGCTGTGGTTTATTAGGTGTATGTTATATATCATTATTGTTAGAATAAATACATTTTGGATTCAATTAATATATTCCCAGTCATCTATGGATTAATGTATAGCGCAGTCCAGATTTCAATGTACGGTTGTGCTCAATTAGTTTTATCATACACATATAGTGAATACTAAACTGAGTTTTTTAAAAATCGCTAATGAAATCGCAATCGCGGGTTCGGGCTTAATGTCCATCATTTTACACGGGCTCGGGCCTTGTCGGGCCTAACTTTAAGGCCCCATTACAGCTCTACTGTACATAGCAGCCTGCGCTGAGCCGAAGTGGAATGCATTACCCATGAGAATGTCGTCGTCCAGCTCCAGCTCGAGTGCCTCTGCTGCTTGCTTAAACCAGGAGTTGTGATGCTTCTCTCTGCTGTTGTGGTACTCGACCTTCTCGATCTTCCTCGCCAGGTTGACACGCTCCTGTGGAGGCAGCTAGTGTTAGCGCATCCTGATGGGGATATACCAGAACCTAAAAGCTCGGTGGGACCGTCCCATCACTGAAAGCTGAAGGAAACGGGACACCTTGATTTCCGCCATGCACTTAGTTTGTATGGGAAACTGTGGCAGCTCCTCATCCTTTCCAAGCGTCCTGTATATTTTCTTGAAGTTCATCATGTCGTCCGGACCGATCAGAAGCAGACTGAGCCCTTTTTTTGTGGCCCTGGCTGTGCGTCCGCTGCGGTGCACGTAGGTCTCTGACGTCCGGGGCACCTACAGCAACAGGTAGGTAAGGAGTCTGGTTACGGGTTACAGCCCCACTGGGCCACACAGACCTCTGCGGTGACGCACCTGGTAGTGGATCACGTGCTGAACGTTGGGAATGTCCAGGCCCCGGGCTGCCACATCTGTGGTGAGGAGGACACAGCTGTCCCAAGGAAGGACATAGTTATTATGCATGCATTGATAAAGAAGAGTCATGAAGAAAATGAGTTTTACTGCTTTAACTATACAATCGATCAATTAACTAATCACCTTTCCTTCTCAGCAAATCTCTCCAAGTTCTTGAGCCTCTGTTTCTGGTGCATGTTGGCGTGCAGAGGGAGCGGCACGCACTCCAGGATGGTGAGCAACGAGCTCAGGCGCTTGATGCAGTCGATGCTGTTGGCGAACACCATGGTGCGGCCCGGGTACTGGAGTAGGAAGTAGTACAGGTAGAAGTCCTTCTCGTCCTTGTCGCAGTGGATCCGCGTTTCTGTCAGTGTCTCCACCGTGGCCTCCTTCCGGGTCAGGTCGACGACCTTGGGCTTGGCCTTGATGCCCACTTTCTCCATGAGAATCTCGAGTTTGCTGCGACGCGCCACATTCTTGCTCTTCTTCTGGAATATGCGGCTGGGAAGCTGGTGCACCATGGTCAGCGTAGCAGAGAACACAAATGTCTGCCTCTCGGGACTGAAATGAGAGGTGTTCAGCATTTCCAGGAGGTTCTCCAGCTCAGCAAAGTGGCCCTTCTCCACCATGCGGTCCGCTTCGTCGATGACAAGGCTCCTAATCAACATAAACAGCCACAGCAGTCAATGGAGTTCACTCATGTAGTGTCAGATGTATATAAGAGTGCTGCACATACAATACTTCCAAGTATTTATTCCAAGCTGAAATGAACCACCTCATCATGTTACCTGAGCTGCCTGAGGTTCTGGAGGCGTGGCTATCATGTTAACTGAGCTGCCTGAGGTTCTGGAGGCGTGGCTATCATGTTAACTGAGCTGCCTGAGGTTCTGGAGGCGTGGCTATCATGTTACCTGAGCTGCCTGAGGTTCTGGAGGTGTGGCTGTCAT
>JAODKM010000025.1:14862940-14894575 GCA_026780845.1 Petrocephalus sullivani
GTCTGTGTGGAGAGCAGGGCAGAAGGTAACACGGAGGTCAGGGTGGTCTGTGTGGAAAGTGGGGCAGAAGGTAACACAGAGGTCGGGGTGGTCTGTGTGGAGAGCGGGGCAGAAGGTAACACGGAGGACGGGGTGGTCTGTGTGGAGAGCAGGGCAGAAGGTAACACGGAGGTCAGGGTGGTCTGTGTGGAAAGTGGGGCAGAAGGTAACACGGAGGTCGGGGTGGTCTGTGTGGAGAGCAGGGCAGAAGGTAACACGGAGGTCAGGGTGGTCTGTGTGGATGCCAGTTTAAAGCACAGGGTGGGCATCTGCTCCAGGCTCCGATATTAAAACCAGTATTATTGGTAAATCACATGAGAAAAGGTATTAAAGTGGCAGTGTGGGTCCCATGATTTCAGGGTCCTCGAGCACCAGCAGGGTCAGCATTTGACATCTGTATCTGCTGTCCTTGGGCAGTAAGTTAAGGGGAGGCTCCAGTGCCCCAGTAAGATGATGTTGGGCGGCAGACAGGAAGTCTGAGACAGGGTGAGCTTGGTGGGGGAGCCGGGGGAGTCTTCCTTGCAGACATGGCCGGGGGTGCTGATTCACCAGCTGTCGTCCTGACCGGGAGGAGGAGGAGGAGGAGGATGTCGAAGCAGCCTGGCAGCTATGCGGTGCTTTGCGTAAGGCCCCGTCCTGTTCCCCGCCACCGCGAGGACTTCCTGCCAATCCGGTGTCCATTTGAGGGCTAGGCTGTACCAAGTCACATGATGCCCAAGTCAGCAGCTCAGCTGTAGAAGCCCCCTGTCCTCTCTGAGCCCTACCAATCTGCCAGGGAAAGGTGTTTGAGTAGCGGAAGTGGTTTTCCTGGTGGCCAGGCGGGCTGGAGTGGGTTTCCATAGCAACCGTGAGGACTTGCCGAAGAGGGAGCAGAGCGATCCGACTGACGGAGCTGGTGTTTCGGGTGCCTGCCATGGGGGGTGGTGGGGAGGCTGTGCCCTGGTCTAGGTGGCTGTTCCCAAACAAATGAGTAGTAATGGAGTAGGGACGATGCAGCGTCACACCGCTACTCGGTCACGGGGTTAGGATGCCTGGGAATGGCTACTGACAGGCGCTGATGGAGAGTGCCTTTGAATCTCAGCATGATGGCTTCAAAGCAGCTTTGTTTCACTTTGGTGCTAAGAAGAAAGAGCAGACAGCAGATGAGCAGAGGTTGTTTGGGTGTGTGGCTCCGGGCTTCAGCGTGTGGTTGGGTTACTGTTTAGGCACCGGGTGACCAGAGCTATAGATTAACCAGCGCTGCACCGTCCCCGGCCATCTCCTGTGACGCCGGGCAGAAATGGGGACGACCCAGGGTGCTGATCCATGCTGGAACTTTCCAGGAATCTCGGAGGGTCTGATAGACGTCCCTGAGGTTATGGATAGAGGATGCTGGGATTGGAACTGAGATGGTGAGAGGGTGTGTGTGTGTGTGTGGGGTGTGTGTGTGACATTGTGGGGACCACATTTTTGGTCCCAACAAGAGGAAACTCAATTTTATAACTGCAATAAAAAAACTAAAAATGTCAAAAGTCTTGTGTTTTGTTTGGTTACTTATGGTTAAGGTCAGGGCTGGGCCGGGGTTATGTTGTCATTGTTTGGTTACTTATGGTTAAGGTCAGGGCTGGGTCGGGGTTATGTTGTCATTGTTTGGATTAGTGGTTTTCTATAGAAATTGTTGGACAGTCCCCACAAAGATATCCATATGTATGTGTGTGTGTGTGTGTGTGTGTGTGTCAGCTCGTGGGGTGCTGGGGCCACTGGACTGTTGTTTTGACAGTCGAGTGCCTCTCCAAGGACGGCAGGTTAGTGTGTTTGTCAGCTGATTTTGTTTACCAGTCTCACAGTCATTTCGCATCCCCTTGGAGACCGGCAAAGGGTGCCCTTTGTGGCCAGGGAGCTGAGTGAAATGAAAACTTCTGCCCCACTGATGATTAACCGTGTCTCCGTCGGCGGGCGTGTGTGTAGGATATGAGAGAGTGTCTCTGAACATGTGGGGCATGATGCCCTGGTCTCTGCTCCTCTCCAGTGGACAGTAATTAGGGAAAAAGTGTTAGTTCTGCCAAAATCATCCTGGAGTGAGGGGTTGCAGTGGCCTCACAGCCTGTTTTTCACACCTTTGTATGAAGCATCATGTGACCTGCCTCCCAGTTCTGAGACTGATCTCCTGGTGGTCCTCCCTGCGTCCTGCCTGGCCTGCACAACTCAATTCCAGAATGTGTCGCTCTTCTGATACTTCAGAATAGCAAATTTCAAGGTGTCTTTGTGTGTCTTCCTCATACAGCCAGACCCGGGCGCTCTCTGACAGATCCGATCGGGTTACTGCGTCTCGTTAGCTCCGAGCTTTAATTGATTAAAGTCTTCTTGTCCAAAGTAGTTTAACTCCACATAATCCCCCTGGACAGCATTAATTACATGCGGCGATTACCAGTGAGATATAATGCAGAAGGCACATTCAGGGCTGCTTCTCATTGGGCTCTTGTCCAGACTTGCTTGGTAACAGTTCTGGCTGTTTCTAGTTATTAACTAACTCTCTGCCAACAAAAGGCTCCCTAAGGAAAGTCTATCCCTGAGGAGAAATCTATACCTGTTAATAGTTTAATACTATAAGTAAGGCGTGGATGTGAATGAACCGGCTGAACTTGGTAGCAACCGATTGTCTCGAGATGTTTGGCACATAAAGCTGACCTGGATCAAAAGAAGGATGGACAGATGGACTGAAGTGAGTTCTGTTTGTAATTTGCAGTATGTCTGTGGCATGCTGTGGTACGTGATTGAAGAAGTCATGCTTGGCATTCATTCCTGGTTCTGCTCCCCAGCTCTGGTCAGGATATCCAGCGTGCCAGCGTGGTTGTGAACCTACCAAACCTGGTGCGTCAGAACCCAGCAGAGACCTTCCGGAGGGTAGTGCCGAAAGTCCGGGTAGGCCAAAACACCTTGTCCGAAAGCACATTTACTCTCTAGGGTAACGGCTGGTGTCTGTTGGACATTTTGCAGTGAGCCTCTTCCTGCCTGTCACACAGGAAGTCCTGCATGTGGCTGGGATGGAGATGCAGCTGGCTGCCGCCGGGTCATTCCTCACCATCCTCCAGGACGACATAGTCCTCATTCAGACCCACACCCACTCCATCCTGCAGATTGTTCTGCTCAACCTGGACCACCGAGATGCAGGTCAGCAGAGTCCAGCACCGTGGTTTCGGGAACACGGGGCAGAGGTTTTTGCTGTCAGATGATGAATTGCGCAGTCACAGTACAAGGGATCAAAAATGTTCTTTGAGGCCCATTATATATTTTTAATTGCTTAATTTGTAATGATAATCTAATAATTCAGCCCAGCAAACCCTGAATTTCTGGGGGTTTAGGTAGTTATAGAGTTTGAGGGTTTGGGGGTTTGGGCTGTGAACAGCAAGCCCAAGCCACCAAATTGTATAGGTTGTCAAACCACTGTAGTCCAAACTGCCCTGCAATTACCAAAAACACTGAACTTTACAGCAAGTAATTTTTTAAAAACCCTACTCTGCTCTAAACACAACCCTGAGTGCCACTGATACTGTGGCAGCCCTGCCTCTCCAAGTAACAAACTTTGAGAAAACCAATATTTGTGTTATTCTCAAAACTTTTGGGCACGACTGTACAGGTTGGGGCTGATTTCCTGTTGTTGTTCCACAGTGGTCAGCAACGCATGGCTAGAGACGCTTTTGTCTGCCATCGACGCTTTGCCGAAAGAGACCATCAGACAGGAGGTACTGTAACTAATGCCGACTGCCCATCATCCATACTGCCGCTAAATGGTATAACGCAACCAAATGCTTCCTGTGGCCTGGACCTTCCACTGTGTCCGCTTGATGTGTTCCTATTGGCTTGTCCACAGATCCTGGGTCCATTGGTATCAAAGGCCCAACTCTCACAGTCTGTGCAGGCCCGGATGGCTAGCTGTCGTATCCTGGGGAAGGTGGCTGCCAAGTTTGAGTCCTCCATGTGAGTGGCAGTGAAGGACCCCTGCAGATATTTGCTAAATGTTAAAACAAATACAGCCCTCAATGTGAGTCTATCATATCATGGATCCTCAGTCAGAATGACGTAATATAAAAGTACTGTATGAACACTTATTTGCTAATTATCTCTTCACAGAGAAGATGGACTAGCTGTAAATGTATGTTTTGTATGTTTATACTTTGTTGGTTTAAACATTTTGAGCATGTTAGTTTTGTACATATCACAGAAGTTGATCACACTGATACAAAGGTTGGGTTACCCATACCAAAGACTTGGTGTACGCCCCCTACAGGCTGAAGAAGGAGCTGCTGCCCCTGGTCCGCTCCCTGTGCCAGGACGTGGAGTATGAGGTGCGCTCCTGCATGTGTCGACAGCTGGAGAACATCGCCAGGGGAATCGGGTAAAAAAAAAAGAAAGTTTACGTTCCCCCCTCGCTGGGGGAATCACATCTAACGACCCTAGATTCCAGGTCACCGCTCAGTCCTAAAACAGACGGCTCCCTAGAGGCAAATAGTCTGTCTGACACTTTCAAAGGAAACTCAGTTGCTCTGCTGGCACAGACATGGGCAGGAAGACCAGACTAGGCCTGCCATCTGATTGGTTATTGTATGTGCTTTGTACCTGAATCTGATTGACAGGCATATGGGTAAGAGGAGACAGGCCTAGTATTCAGTTGGTGGCCCTGAGGAGCCAGAGTGGTTTAGGTAATGGTGCTGTAGCTTCAGCAGATCTGGAATGGTTCCAGCTCGGCTCGTTTGCTGATATCAGTGGCCCATAGCGTCTGTTTCGGCCGAGCCTGCAGTCGCTTGCCGCTGGAGATGCGTATCGCATTCTGCTCATGTAGCAGAAGCCCCAGGAGCTGTCAAGCCCGTCGCGACTCCCTCCACGAGCCCGGTCGCTTGTCTGACCGACTGAGACGTGCTGGGAAATCCAACCTCTCCAACGCAGGAATTCCCACTCGCTTTCTCGGGCTGACATTAGGGAACTGTTGCCTTTCTTCTTAATGTCCCTGTCTCCATGGTGACCTCATAAGAGTATATTTACAGCAGTCTGTGGGCACACATTGGTGTGTGTGTGTGTGTGTGTGAGTGTGTGGTGCTGTGACCCCTCGGGCCTCATTGTCTGGCCCCTCCCACTCAGGGTGGAGCACACCAAGGCTATGGTCCTGCCGGAGCTGGTTGAGCTGACCCGAGACGAGGGGAGCACAGTCAGGCTGGCCGCTTTCGACACGACCGTCAGCCTGCTGGAGATGTTCGACAATGGTGAGCCAACGGTCAGAGAAAGAGACCGGGTCCAGCGTGCGAGAAGGCCGGCACGCCACAGTCGTGTTTTTTTTTTTTCTCCAATGTCTGGATAGCAAGCTTTCCGTGATGTAAGAGGATCGGTTTAATGATCCCTCCATCTGATTAGAGGAGAGGCTTAGGGCTTGTCACTCCCTGTCACTCCCTGCTACACCCTGTCACACCCTGTCACACCCCTTGCAGATGACAGAACACGCATCGTGTTCCCTCTGGTCAAGACCTTCTGCGAGAAGTGCTTCAAAGCAGACGAGACAGTTCTGGCCTCCTTGTCCTTTCAGTACGGGAGGCTCTGTCATGGCCTGTCAGGTGGGGGCCACACGCCGTCCGTCTCCTTCTCCTGCCGAGGACTTTGCCGGCAGGGATGACGGCACAGTATCCTGTGAATGTGATATCGTCTCTTCTTCCAGGGAGCTTCACAGATGAGCAGCACCTATGGTTCCTGGAGTTCTACAAGAAACTGTGTGTCCTTGGCCTCCACCTAGAGAATGGCCACTGTGAGTCCCAGGGGTACACCCTGGAGCTAGAGAGGAAGTACGAGACTGTGCGCAGGAACTGTGCCTACAACTTCCCTGTGAGTGCCGAGAGCCTGCACGCTACTGATTTGTACTGCGTTTAGGGCAGTATTTCCCAATCCGGTCCTCAGGGACTAACAGCCAGTCCAGGTTTTTGCTCCCTCCAAGCTCCCTGTCAGACAGTCCGCATGAGCAAAATCGTGGACTGTCTGTGGGTCCCCGAGGACCGGGGTGGGAAACACCGCTTTAGGGTGTCGTAGAAGCAGCTCCAGTCTTGCCAGCCCCAGAGACTCGTATCCATGGCTACAGCGATGTGCCTTCGGCAGGGCTCAGGGGAGCTGCGTGTGAGTGTGATCTTGAGTTGAGTACTCTCTGTGTAGGTCTTCCTGCAGGGTTAGAAGCTTTATGTACTCAGATGTGCCTAGTGTTGAGGAATGCATAACAAGCAGCAGCGTCTCAAGGCTTCTCATTCGTATCAGGAATCCGCATCAGCTGCTCCATTCATTCACATCCAGCTCTTTTTCGAAGCTCATTCCAGCTTTGAGTATACCAGTCTTTGCGGCATGTAGAAAAGGCTCATTCACTTTCTGTTGGTGGTAGGCACAGATTAAACATGTCCATACATAAAATCCGCCAGCAGTGTCTGCATAGTCCGGGACTCGCTCATGGCAGAGGCCTCCACCTAGCAATCTTTTATTCTAGGAACATCTACCGAATGTTACAATTAAATTATGGAAGCGTTCAAAGTGTCCAGTGTTCCTGATGGTCCCAGAACGTTATCTTCCTAATGTGTATAATGTATAATAATCTATAATCTATAATCTATAAATAAAAAATCAGTAGCGGCTAGTACTGTCTGTCACTCTGCACTCCTAAGGTCAAGGGTTCATGGCTGGGTGTATACACAGCATACATACATTGCACTTTTATAAAATAATGGTTTTATCGCAAAACAGTATTTGTCAACATTAATTACATTTAAATGTTCAGATAATAATGTTCTTGTGCTAACATAGACGGAACCTTTGTTAAAATGTAAAACATGGAAGTAACATTCCATGAATATTACAGTAAGAATGTTCTCTGCCAACTTTGAGAAGACCTTTACATAATATTGGGAACATCCCCTGTTAGCTGGGCACTAGCACTTCTGCATTCGACGGTCATATTACAACAGAAGAATGGGAGGCCCAGTAGCACCTCGAAGCGAGCAGGCTTTGGAGCCCAGGAGGGAATGGTGCATATGGCCTGTTCTAGGCCTTATGTTTGTCGGACCCCCCAGAGCCTGCACTGGTTGACACACACCATGTGCCTGCTTAATAATACATGGCTCAGTGTGGCTGAGGAGCAGCTCTTAAATATAGGTCTCCGGCTTCTCACGTCAGGAAGGGCCTTTGGACTGCAGGCAGCATGGTATGTATGGTGCTGCTTCTACGCAAAGAGGTCCTGTGACTGGGAATCAGGATTGTCTGGTTTTCTGTTGAATTGTTGTTCAGTTTGTGCATTTTGGAGTCCTGACATATCTCCCACCAAGACATAAATCACATCAAACCTTGAGCTGTAGGTTGAAGCTACTTACATCATTTTTAAAAATCTATTTTCTAGGGGCATAGGTAGGAGAACATTCCCACTTCTTGAGTGTCCCTTGTCCCCCAGGCTATGGTTCTGTTTGCGGACCCTAAGTGCTTCCTGTCGGAGCTGTATCCCACCTTCTCCAGCCTGTGTCTCGACCCCGAGATCTCCGTACGGCGCACGGCCGCGGAAGGTTTCCATGAAGTAAGCCTGGGGCTCCTGTCCGCTGACAGCCTTCTGGGTGGTGGCCACCTGTCCCCCGCTCACCTCGCTTACCCCCCCGTTTCAGGTCGTCAAACTCCTGGGCCCCAACGTGCATTATGTTCATAAGGAGCTCGTAACGCTACTGCAGGACGAGTCTCTGGAGGTGAGGCTGCAACTTCTCCTGCAAGCAATGTCCAAGTGAATCAAGGAAGGTCTACACTTTCCTGCTGTGTACTCTCCATCACTCATGTTTTCAAGCTACCTGACATTCTTTTACATCCATCCATCCACCTATCCATCCATCTATCCATCTATCTATCCATCCATCTATCCATCTATCAATCTATCCATCTTCACTTGTCCACTAGAGGCCACCAGTTCATTCACCAACAACAGCATTGTCTAGGCCCTAGATTGACATTGCCCCCCCTTATCCTCCAATGGTGTTAGGCGTTGTGGATGGTGCAGGGGGGGTTAGATGGTATTGAAAAATCTGACACCAAAAAAACTTTAATTATTAACAATTTTTATTTATTTGTTTTGGGATTTATTAAAAATTAAGACGAGACTGTGTCCTTGGTGGGTGTCACTTGGGGGGCTGTAGCGAATGCTCATACTTGTCACCCATCACTGGTGTTTGCTGGTAATAATCTGTGTGTGTGTGACTGCCATGTTCAGCCTGGATGTATGAGCGGCCTGGGACAGTGGCTGAGTCCCAACAAGAGCCCAAAACATGGCTAAGCTTACAGATTTTCTCTGTCAGGTTAAGCGATCCTCTCCTTGTTCAGCAGTCTTCCCCCTGTGCAGGTCCTGGATGCCCTCTTAAATGCCCTGCAGGACACGCTTGAGCTGGCCACATCCCGAGGGGAGGGAGCTGGCTCTGAGAGTAAGGTATCTATTGGCACGGTCAGCCTCCTTTTCCCCAGCCCTTGGGGAAAGAGTCACCCCTCTCTCTTAATCTTCTCATACCCCGCAATTGGCCGTGTCTTGCCTGGTTTTAAAACAGTATTGTGAGTATGTTCCTCAACTAGCTAATGTGTTAATTGGTGAATTTCATCAGTCATTATTGAAGTTGGACCAAGTTGGATGTTGTAAAAAAAAATCAAAAATTCTGGACTCGGGGCAGCGTCAGACTAACTCATGTTCTTATCGCCTCGTCTTGGTGGGCCAGTGCATTATGGGTGTTTTCGGACTCCTGCAGCAGGTGAGTGTCCCAGAGCTGATCCCAGCCCTGGCAGCAGCGGAGCAGAAGGCAGCGGCTTCCCTGCGGTGGCGTGTCCATGAGAAGTTGCTGCAGAAGTATGCCTGCCTGCCTCGCGTGCTCTCCGGGGACCAGATCTACTTTCGCTTCCTGCAGAGGATGTTTGCCATCATCACCACCAATGTGAGCCTCGAGCGACGGGCCCCCTCCTCCCCGTCTATCACACGTCACACTGCCTTCTCTCAGTTATTTTGCAGATCAGTAAGTGTGTTATTAACCCAACATCAGCAGTGTTTGTTCTGCCCCGACACACTTTTCATAAGGTGCTTGTCCCAGAGCACGCCATTGATTTATTCATGCTGCTAATTGGCTCTTACCAACAACATGTATAATAATAAATACTTTTTCTTGATCCCTGTGGGGGAATTCTCTTCTCACCTCCCCCAATCTTGCTCTCCATGAGACCAGGCTTGGCCGTGAAGGCCAGCCACCCGTAGGAGCACCCAGGGAGCTGGGGGTTAAGGGCCCACAGAGATGCCCCACAGCGTGCTTAATGTGCTGTTTCAAGATTGAGTACATTTTATAAAACAAACCTTTTCAAATATTTGTCTATGATCTTGTCTGAAATTGTGGAGCATATCTACACGAATGGGTGTCAGTTGTTGGGCAGTCTTATCCTTCGCTGCATTTGATTACATGACAAGTGTGACACACACACACACACACACACACACTGCACAACTGGCAAGTTGGGGGGGGGGGTGGCACTGTGGGGCTCAGTAGGCTAGGATACAGAAGGTGACTAGCTCATATCCCCCGGTCAGCAGAGAGATTTCGCCTTTGCCCTGCTGAACCTGCTTGGGTCAAAGCATCTGCTAAATAAATTAATGTAAAGTAAAAGGAGCCTGCAGCCGGTAGAGTCTGTGCAGTTACTGTGCAGAGCATATTTTTGGATCTGTTCCAAAGGCTTGATGAAATAATAGGGTGTTTAATGAGAGAGGCACTTTCCGCGGTTAGCCATCCTCATTAGCTTCCTGCCGTTTAGCAGCACTGTACAGGCCAGTGGGGCGTGGGGTCACAGCTTGCTGCGTTTGGGGATATTATTCACCATGATGATTACATGGGAAAGGGAAGGTCTGGCCGTGCTGGGCGCGTGTGTAGGCGTGGCACTCAGGTCGTCTGCCCCCCCCTCCCCTTCCAGAACGTTCTGCCCGTTCAGCGGGAGGCGGCCCGGACGCTCTGCATCTTTCTCCGCTACAACCGTAAGCAGGAGCAGCGGCAGGAGATCGTGGGGAAGGTGGTGGAACGTAAGTGTGTCTCCTGCATGCGTGCGACTAGCGACGGCCAGCAGGGAGTGCTGTCCTCATGTGGTCCAATACCTGGCCCTCTCCAGAGCTGGCACAAGGGAAGAGCTACTGGAACAGGCTGAGGTACCTGGACCTCTGTGAGATCGCCATGGACCTCTTCTCCAAGTCCTACTTCTGTAAATACTTCCTGGGCTCCGCACTGGAGCTGGTCAGCGACCCCGTTGCCAACGTCAGGTTCGTCCATGGCCTCCGTACTTGACCCTTATGGGGAACGTGACCTCTGACCTCCAGCCCCCCCTCCAGGTACAAGCTGTGTCGAATGCTGCCCAGGCTGAAGGCCTCCATCAGGCTGCCTGCAGACAAACATCTGCTGCAGCAGCTGGAGTTTTGTGTGCGGAGGCTGCTATGCTGTGAGAAGGACAAGGACGTGGTGTGCACTGTGCGCAAGGTGAGGGGCGTCAGGGGAACATGGGCAACGCACCGCTAGACTGTGTAACCGTTCATGTACCAGAAGAAGGCAGGTGGACCCTCAAAAGCAGTCCGGTCCTTGAGGACCCACATACGGTGTATGTTTGGCTTCGGGGAGCTGGGAGGGAGCAAAAATGTGGACCATCTGTGGGTTCCCAAGGACCAGGTTGGGAGGCACTGCTCTAAAGGGTCATCTGGACAAATGGACCAATAACGACTGCCCCTGCAAACCCAGGAAGAAGCCCCATGGTTCACCCTGAATGCGGCGTGAGGTGTACAATAAATATTTGCCCGGGAGTTGAGAAATTGGTCTTTATGTGATCTTTTAACTTTCAGATTGTGCTGGAACTGGACAAAATGGAGATCACAGAACCAGTAAGCACCTGCGCTCAGCCCCATGTCCAGCCCGCGGTCGCCTCTCAGGGCTGGGCTTTCAGCCTCTCTTCCTGTCCCCCAGTACCACAAGAGGCATGAAAGAGACCTGCTGGACCAGAAGAAGGAGACGGAGGAGATCCTCCTCTTAGAGATGGTGAGAGAGCAGAGGTGGAACCTGTTACTCAGACCTAGCTTCAGCTTAGATAGAAGATAATGTGAAATAAGGGAAACAGCCCTTCTGGATCCTGACTGTCTCCTCACTGCCCCGTGGCCAGGACGCTCCAGCCACCTACCAACTGCACATTTTTGCTGGTGCTTACATGTTCTGTCCTCTCGTTGTGCATCAGGGAAGTCAGAAATGTAACATGACTCACTGGGTGACTGAGAATTTTGAGGACCTATTTTTAATGTTATGTAATCACTTCAAACGTCCCTGCTTTCTGTTTTTAAAAGCCAGCAGCTTTCCCTCCTCACTTGTTTTGGGCTTTGAAGCTCGGAAAGCTTGATGCTGTTCCAGTCCAGGGAACAGGTTTATTGGTTTATTTTGTGCCATTAACACACTGGGGGGGGGGGGGGGGGGACCTTTGCCACTTCCTGCCCCTGTTTTCCTGTTCCTTACCTGTCACTGTAACAGGAGCAGCTGGAAAGGCAACCAATAGATGGCAAACTCACAGCTGACAGACACGCAGATAGGAAACGTAAGTTGTCTTGCCCCCCCTTTGTGGCAGACTCTTAAATATGCATAAATGTTCAGCAGCAAGATGAAACATCATGAATGAATATAGTTTTGAAGTGGCTAATATTATTTTATTTCAAGCTGGTCTCAGTACAGCCTGCCTATAATCATCAGTAAGCTGTTGCCTGTGCTGTGTTTAAGGGAGGGACAGTAAGTCTGGGCTGTCAGCATCAAAGAGCATATCAGGATCTACGTCTGGAACAATGCCGTCCACTTCAGCTGGTAAGTGGACTAGGCCTACGCTTGTCCGGAATGCATAGGGTTATGGGAAATGTCATAAGCTTTGATTGATATGTTGGGCAGTGTCTTCAGTGCCATTGATGCATATCGAACACTCCTGTGTGACAATTTACTTCCGAAGATCATATCTAGATGCCACTTCCCTTGCGGTTTTGTTCTTTGTCACACTGGGGATAACTTTTGGCTGTATGTTTTCCAAGTTATTTTTGGACTGATATTGGATATTGTTACATCCCAAGGGAAGGAGCTGAAGAAGGCCAAGCTGTCCCGGAGTCGATCGCTGAGCAGCCATCCGGGCACATCCAAGATGGTCAACGCGGAAAAAACAGTGTAGGTAGAAGTCTGGGAAGAGGGTGCGGGGTGACAGGCCTGCCCCAGTCAGAGCCCTGCTAAGCCGGCCCTCTGTGTGTGGCGTCTCTCCCAGAAAGGTTAAGGAGTCCGTGAAGGAATGCGGGAGCTGTCCAGGAAGTGGGAAGAGCAGCCTCCATCCCGCCAACGGTAACCAGGCACCCCATTTTGGCAGGATGGGGCACACGCTCCCCGCAAAGGGACAACCAAAGAACCTCTTAGGACCACTTGTAAAAATGACGTGATTGTGCAACTGTAAACTGTCTTACCGCTAAAATCACTTTCAAATCACTTTTAACAGTAGGAGGCGCTTATTATGAGGTGAGTGACCGCAGTCTAAACTTCCTGTTGCTAGGTGACGCTCTGCGCTCCCACCATTTCGGCACCGCGTCGGCCTCTGCGCCCTCTGCTTCTCCCACCGCAGCCATGCCGGTGCTGGTCCGCAGCAACACGGAGCACCGGCCCAGTGGCTCCAAGGAGACACAGCCTAGGAAACTCAGCGTGTAGGTGCCGGACAGCAGGCCTCTGACCTGCATGCTAACACGCAAACGTCACAGCCTCATGGCCCAAGGGCGCAATGGGCGCAATTCCTCCTTTGTCCACAACGCCCTTATTGGAGGGGTGCAGGAGGGTAATCACTCACTGCACTCACTCCCTCTTACTACTGTTAACAGATGACTTGCAGGTTCCTTACTGGTCAGTAGGTGGTGCCAAAGGGTTTGTAGAATTCTAGGCACACGCAAACATGTGCAGCCAACCTCCTCTTCCACACGCTAACCCATCCCTCTCTTTCTCCTAAGGCAGTCAGAGAAAGTCAAACTCTTTCGGGATGCAGACGGGGCGGGAATGATGGAGAAGACCCCCTCCCTCTGTCCCCTGGGGAAAGTGGGCGCTTAGAGACGGCACAAGCGGCCAAAGTACCCCCCCCCCCCCCCCCCCCGATTTTAAATGATTTAAATTGTACATTTAATGAATGAAAAAAAACACAGCATTTCTCCCCCTTGGCTTTGGGGAGCATCAGAATCTGCTTCTGACTGCCCCATTTCTGCCATACTCCAACATTCTTCAACCATTTGTTAAAATCACACTGCTGTACAGTATGTATTTTATTTATTTGTTCATTTTGTTGTAAGCATGCAAATATTCATTGTCTCCCTTTGATTTGCAAATCACTTAAGAAATAGTGGAATTTTCTTTAATTGCAAAGGCTTTGAATTCTGTGTCCACCCCCCCGATTCAGATTAAATGTGCCTGGTGTGTTTAGCACCTGAGTGATCCACGCCAACATCTTCATAAGACCAGTGTTGAACATTTGTCATGTTTAATGAACACGGATTAAACGCACATTTTACAACCATTTTCTAGTCACTACTTGTCTAAGCCTTTTTGAAGCTTTACATGAGTTTTCCAGTCCCTTACTGAAATGGTAAAAAAATGTGAGGAAAGCTCAGTAATATGGTAAATAACAGGTGATAAAGGGGACTGTCCCAGCTGCAACACATCTGTCTGTAGAATTATGCTGAGGTGGTTTTGTCCTGAAGTTGGGGCTGGTGCTGTTACATCTTGGTGGGGTCGATGACCCTACCCATGAAGAGGATGGTGTTGGTGACCTCATGGTAGATGAGGAAGAAGAAGGGTCTGTCGACAGCGAATCTGCTGGGCAAGGAGTACGGGGTGATGCCCGTCACGGTGACGGCGGCCGCCGTGGTTCCCATTTCGTCCACCTCAATCATGGCCTTGTGCTGCACCTGAAAACCAAACTGGCACTTAAAACTGCATGTCAAACAGGCCAGACGGCAGGAGTAACTGAGGCAAAGCTGTTGCAGATCCTCCACAGCCAACTGCCAGGACCATATGGGCAGGGGTGCTAACCTCAGACACCATGAGGCCCTGGTCTGTGCTCAAGCCGCTGAGATTTGCAGCACTTGTGAAGACATTTGCTATGCCCAGGTCAGGAAGGATCTTGTGCATGGCGTAGGACTGCTCCATCTTGAACCGGGGCATTATCAGCTCTGTTTTCCTGAAGAAGAACAAATCTTTCTAGCTCTCCCTCTTTCACTACAATGTCATATGTAAGATTGGCATATCAGCATTGCTTGGCTGCACAGAATTGTCTGGCTAGGTGGCTATGATCTCATACCTTTTGGTGAGCTGCCTGAGCCACCCCAGGAAGACCTTCTTGTTGATGTGGTCATCTATGGCAGTGTAGTCCACGTTCTTGTCAGGCAGCAGGATCAGCATAGCGGCTCCCCCCACATAGGGTAGTTTTGCGATGCTCAGCTTTAGGTTTGTGTCTTTGGTCATGTATATCTTGGCCTCAGTGAACATCATAGGCACCTGGACAATGTTGTACTTGTCCACGTAGAAGCGATCATTAACTGTGGCCTTGATGTCGAAAGGGAATTCCCACAAACCTAGGCACAGGAATTCAGCAAGCCTCATCAGCACACATCTGGGTATCAGTGACCATCAATGCATAGGCTTTAGAAAATTCTGCTTCTCATAGACCTATGATGAGATGATTCTGCAGCTTCAATTATACAAGCCCCATTACCAGAAAAGTCGGGATATTTTCTAAAATGGAATAAATTCGTTATTCGTTAATTCACATGAACCTATACTTTCAGTTTCATTGACCAACTTTTTTTGGAAATATACCCAAAGCTAGAATTTGATGGCTGCAACACAATAACAAAAGTTGGGACAGAGCCACACCTTTTAATGGCACTTTTTAATTGTTTTGGGACTGAGGGTACTAATTGTAGTAATTTTGCAATTAGAAATTTTGTCCGTTCTTGCATGATATAAGACTGGAGCTGCTCAGCAGTCTGGTAGACGTCGCCTCAGTCTCCTCTTCATGATGCACCAGACATTCTCAATAGGAGATCTGGACTTCCAGCAAGGTTGGTTAAGCACCCACACTGTGTCTACGAAGCCATGCTGTTGTAGCCCGTAAGAATTTGGTCTGGCATTGTCCTGCTGAAATGAGCAGGGATGTCCAGGGAAGACATGTCACCTTGATGGCAACATGTCTCTCTAAAATCCTAATATACACTCAGAGTCAATGGTACCTTCACAAAGAAGCAGCTCACCCATGCCGAGGGCACCGATGCACCCCCATACCGTCACAGATCCTGTCTTTTGCACCTTCTGATTAATTATCATTATTGTCACATCACAACAAAATGTGTCCTTTGCATTTAATCCATATCAGCGGTACCTTGCATATCAGGGACGAGAACAACCTCTCAATCACAAGCATCTTCCCCAACCATCAGGCCACCACCGCCCAGTGTCCAGCAATCTGGACGGTCACTTTTACCCTCCGCATGGAGAATTCTATGTCTTGTGGTCCATCTCAGACGAGTTCGTGCCCTGAGAACTGGCCAGCATTTCTGCCGGAGTTGAGCATGGCTTCCTCCTTGCAGTTGCAGGTTGCATTTCTGGATGTATTGACAGACTGTGTTAAGTGATGATGGTTTTCTGAAGTGCTCCTGACCCATGTTTATCATAGAGTTTCTTAGGCAGTGCCACCTGAGGGCATTCACAGTGGTTTCCGACCTTGCCCTCTACGCATCGAGATGTCTCTGCATTCTGAGAATCTTTTCATAATTTTAAGTACTGTAGATATCGCAAGACTTAAGTTCTCTGCAATCTTGCATTGAGGAATGTTCCTTGTGAACTGACTAACAATGCTCTCATGAGTTTTGGCACAAAGGAGTGAGCCACAATTCTTCTGTGCTTGCAGTGACTGAGCCGTTGATGGAAGCTACTTTTTTACCAAATCATGATACCTCACCTGCTACTAATTAGCCTGCTTAACGTGGAGTCTTCCAAACTGGTGTTACTGGAATATTCTGTGAACTTTTCAATCTTATTTTAACTCTGTCCCAACTTCTGTTAGTGTGTGTTGCAGCCATCAAATTTTAACTTTGCATTTATTTCCAAAATAAAATTCAGCGGTCAGTGCCACTGGTGAAAATCTCTGTACTTTTCTCAGTTAAATAACGGTTTGCATGAACTAACATATCACAGATTTTTGTTCCTACTGCATTTTTTATTGCATTGTAGAATGATTGATGTTATATATATATTCACGTTATATAATATTCACCCATGTAAAGCGCCCTGGGACAACCCTGTTGTGAAGGGCGCTATATAAAAATAAACTGAATTGAATTGAATTAAATGAGCTCCTCACCTTGGAAGAAGATGGTGTTAATGAGAATGAGTTGAGTCATGGAGTCAATTTTGCTGAGTGCCTCTGTCATTTTATTTCTGGTTTTCTGCTTGATGTACTCATTGATGGTGGCCTTGCTGAGTTCAGGGTCTGCGAGGTTGACGTTCATAATGTCGGCATTGAAGAAGTTTTTGATCTGGTCACTGTAGGTGGTCGACACCTCAAAATCGTCATGAACAAAGAGAGCAAAGCCTTGCTCCAGCTGCAGCTCCTTGCTCTGGGTGACATTCTCCAGTAGTTCCTGGAACAGCACGGGGATCAGCTCGGGTCCATCCCGGTCCAGTGCAGCCAGGTTGAACCCCCTGAGGATCTGCTCGCGTGTGTAGCCCCGTGCGCCCAGAGACAGAGTGACAAAGGCAGCTGACATGCACAAGGGTGAGACGATGATGTTGTCGTCGTGGTAACTGGCAATCCGTCGGTACAGGTTCATAGCGAAGTCCAAGTTGCTGCTGGTCAGCTCTGTGACATTGGGGTTTGTCAGGTGGGCTCTGCTGGTAAGGGCCAGGAGGGAAGCCCACACTACCAGGCGGGCACCCGCCATCTTCATCACTTAGATTACTCTGTATTCTCCCCCCAAAACAGGACCACCCTGTCACCCAGGCTAAATTCCTTTATCTTTCCACTAGTCCTCTGAGTATCACCTGGTTCCCACAGCTGAAGTGTTCACTTAATGAATCAGGGACCCTATGGAAGTATTGTTTGGAAGTGCATCAGGTCTGACATTCATAAACCCCCTCACCCACGAGCTACTGACTAGCCCCACACAGGTGAAGGCTTGCATATAGCAAAAGATTTCCGACGGCTACAGATATAGGTCAACGATACATCAATGTCTGCAGGATCGGACTTTTCTTAAAAATATTCAAACCCCGCTCATCCTCCTTCATTAATGCCCACCTTACTAATAATACGCAATAATCAACACAAACTTTCAGGATATATTGCAGCTTTAGTGCAATTCTCAGATATCTCTATATTGAATTAAAATCTTCACAGTCCATTGTTTTCCAACCTACCTCTTTGGAGAAGTCCATTTACTGTTTTTGGGAGTCAAAGTACAACTTCGACTTCAGGATTATATATTAACTGGCCAAAGAACGAGGGAATACACACTGGCACCGGGTTTATTTCCATGTGTCAATATTTATGTTCACGACTTTCAGGGAACGTCGCCAGATGGAAGGGCCGTCTCACACAGGAAAGTGCTGCCTGGAGGCCCCTTTCTGTCACAGTGCGGTTTGAAGTGGCATTTTTCACATAATGAGCATGCAAGCGTTTGAGGAGACAGTTGGGGAAAATGGTCACTTTAATGAAGCAGAGTAGAAATTTTTAGCGGCAGATTAAGTAGCATTTTGTTAGACATCTGTCCAGAAAAACAACATGAGTGTGAGACAGAACACACAGTGTTTTACAGACAGCACACCACAAGCCCGGCCCATTCCCACTACCCATGTCCAAATCAAATAACAGAAAAAAACCATAAAAGGAACATAACTGACACAGGATGAAAGCTACCTAATGGAAAAGGCCTGAAATATTCCTACTGTGTTAATTTTAAGGGACACTGTAGAAAATCTTAACTGCCAGATCAATATAGCGGTTAAAAATATCTGAATTGGCACATCAACCTAACATGTAGTACCACTAATAAACACAGAAGATCTTTGATATTTATGACCCATCATGGACGGCAATTCATTTTAAGTCAGAGCTTTACTTTGAGAAAAGGAATGAATGAATGTCAAATTACACAATCTGTGAACAAATGGTCAAATGGTCAGCTCTTATTACTTTCAATGACCCAACAGGAACATAACCGGAACTACTTGGACCTTGTTTATTGTTCCATCAATGCCTTTACTTAAAAAATAAAAAAATAAACATAAATGGTAAGACTGGAAAACACACACGCACCTGCACACAGTCACACACGCTCTTCTATGCAATCAACAGATCGTAATTCCTCTGCGTTGATTGGATGAGGTCACGTTGCACCTGGGAAAGGATGCGAGCCAGGAGGGAAGGAGGGAGGGAGGAGGATGTAGTTTAAGCCTGTTGTCACACCCTCTGACCCCCAATGGTCCCGCTGGGTGGCATGGAAAAGAAGCCCCCACGTGCATCCCACTGTACGCCACTTCTCATTAAAGTGCCAGCCTCACCCAACCATCCTTCCTTTGACTCAGAGACACTTATATTGGTTTCCTGCTCTCCTCTCCGAGGGGGCAGGAGAAGAGAGCAAATAAATACATTAATAAATAGGAGCTGAAGGTGTTGTGGTAGAAGGCGACTGCAGACTTAGAATAACTGCAATAGAACCTAAGCCATCCTCCCTTCCCTGCACCCTATTAATCCGCATCGTTACATTACACTACTGGCTTTTTGCCATTTCTCTGTCTCAGCTTGTACGCAAGTCCAGGGCGTAGTAAACGGCCAGCTGATACTCGGAGAAGGCGCATCGGGGGCCAGGAGGAGGGGAGAGGCGGAGCCTCGCAGCCTCGCAGAGGGGGCTGGGCAGCACCGCGCCAGGGGATGACAGATGGCGGTCACTGTCGGGTTGGCTCCGCCCCTGCACCTTCACTGGGCTCGCTCAGACTCAGCATCACAGCTACCCAGTTCTGACCCTGGAACAAACCAGGCATAAACTCCACAGCCAGCGACGGTATGGCTACAATCAGGACGGACCATCTGCTGCAAGTACCTGCGCTTCCTGAGGGGGCTCCCGTGTTCTGGACTCCTGGGGCCTGCTGTTGGGACTGTCTGCAAGGAGAGCACGCCGGTTTAACTCCAGGCTCCCCCGCTTTGAGGGACCCCGAGGCGGGGAGGGACTGCAACGGCCCACCTGTCGAAGTAGGCCCGTCTCTTCCTGCGTAGCTCTTCGGCACTTAGATTCTCCTTCTGGGTATTTGCAGGCATCTCAGGGGGTATGACAGTGGGTTGAGTCGACCCTGATGTCTGTGTGGTATCCACATCTTTGGGCTCGGGGGGGTTATTGGTACTTGTTGCACCTGAGAGCCGGGGGGGGGGTGAAACAACAATCACGTGCCATTTATAATGTTGGTATAGACATAGGTTTAAGGAGAAAATGAGGAAGAGACCTACGTATTATGAAGCCATCTGACCCTAGATATTCAGGGTTAAAGGTGCTTGCAGGTCACTTACCCAGCATGCTCAGCTGGATGGCCCGGCGTAGGTCCGCCTCCTCGTCCTCCACCTCCATGTCCTGTCGGCTCAGGGCGATAGCTTTCCTTAGCTCCTCCTCATCTTCGTCCACCACGCCCGCGTCCAGGCCCGGTTCCACCTCCAGTGCCCCCTGCGCTGACACACTACTGTAGAGAACAGAGTAATAAGGAGGAACGTCATCGACACACTACGGCCCTGCAGAGGACTAAACCTGCCCCCCCCCCAGCAGGTCCCAGCGTTCGCACCCTTGGCTCCCACCGGACTGCGCCGCTGCCTCCTCTCCAATCAGCTTTGGTCTCTGCCGCTGCTCCACCCTCATGATGCGCAGAATCTGCTCTGCTTCACAGTCGGGAAGGTTCCCTCTTATAACGAAGATGGAATAACCTGTGGAAAGCATGGGCCAGAGCCATTGGCCACTCAGGTCCACTCTAGGCGGGACTCCAGAGCCATTGGCCACTCAGGTCCACTCTAGGCAGGACTCCAGAGCCATTGGCCACTCAGGTCCACTCTAGGCGGGACTCCGTAGCACTGAGCATTAAGACAAGGCCGCAGGCTATATGGAATACCTGCACATTATCATTTTAAATAACGTACGGGACAGTGACGTGGAGTATTCCTGTATTTACCTTCCTGTTGTAACTGTGCCAAAAAGAGAGCCAAGTATGTGTCCGATATAAGCTCTGGCCCCGTCAACAATGAGTTCAAGTTAAACCACTGTGAGGAAATAGACAAATTAGCCAAAACGGCCCAATGTATAATTTTGTTATCTTTTACAAACTGAAGGCGAGTCCCTCAATTGTGCAGGAACTTACCTGTTGTCCCAGTTTTCGTACAGTAAACCAGTGGTCCTTGTAGTTGCAAATAAATGCCTTCTCATTTCTGCACAACACAAAACATCCTTGTCAAAAATGTAATACTTCTCGTTTGGCTCCACCGAAGTAAAAAAAAGAAAAAGTGCAGACAGGACAAAGCACAGCAGACAAATGCTTCTCCACTGAAACACTCATGTATTGCTAAAGTTCAGAACGTGAAGAAGTTCTCTTATGCAACAAGTGTCGTTCCAAGACCTCCCCACAAGCCGAGCAGTGCATCTAAGCAGCAAGATCCCGAGCACGAGTTAGCCTTCTCTGATTTGCTCTTACATTGGGTTGATCATCATCCGTTGATACTCGCGACTGTTGAAGAGAATCAGCTCCAGACCCCAAACCCCTAGAGCATTACTGATAACCTGCAAACAAATGCAGAGCAATGCGATCAGACATCATGATACAAACAGTGACAAGCCCCATCACAGGCAAGACAATGAGAGTAATTTGATCGAGTCATGCGACTCACTTGTATGGAAAAGAAACCACTGTCATCCATGTTCCCGGATGGTTGCTGGTGAGAACATCAGGGAGGGAGAACAAACGGGATTAGCTAAAGCAGAAGTGCTCTTCCGGGCGATTAGATGTGTAGAGACAAGCAGAGGCGTTGCGAATCCCCTACCTGTAGGAATGTCCTGTACTCCTCGCTGGTCACGCCGCCCTCGGCCATTCGCATCCGCTCCTCCTCATCCAGCTGATGCGCGATGGAGGACAGGTCCACCGGGGTGAAGTACTCTCCCTGAAGCAGGTTATTCAGGCAGTGCTGGGCGCAGAGGGAGCCTTCCTGCTGTAAATCGTCAGCGTTCTCTTTTTAAATTATGCCCAATAAAGCGATACAAATATAGTCAAAACAAACGTCTAAGTGGCATGTTAATGCAATTCCTAAAACAGCTAATAATCTAGCATGAAAAAAAAGATATGCAGAGTTTTGCAGATTGGCCGTTTTTTGTGCACAGTTAATGTTACATGACGTAATTTGAGCCGGGGTACCTTAGTAAGAGTTTACAGGAAGTAGTTAGGTAACCAAGTGCATAAATTGACGGCGATTTACAGACAAACACCTGACACTCATTTCAGAAAAGTCCCTTTAGTCGCTGAACCTGATAACACCGACACGGTGGTCACAACGTTAATGTTGGTTATCTAAGGACTTTTACACATTTCCATACTGTTTTGATAATATTTTCAGACATTCATATGGCGGGGTAACTATTTTATTATCGGTTACAGATGCCCACTTAAAAACAAAATCTTCCAGAATCGTCGCAAGGGCCGCCAGGTATGCATATCTAAATTTTGCCTTCTAATTAAAACGTGAGAAATAATTAAAAGGCTTACTTTTTCGTGAAAGATGGACTCCATACTTGGTTTTTCTGCGCAACATCATACTTTGAACTCCGACCCCACAGCACAGGCCCGCAGATAGCCAAGCAGCGCTCGCGGCAGCGGGTCACGTGACCGCAGCTATCTCCCTTCCTTCTGATTGGCTGGAAGGCGCGAGCTGGGGCCCGAACTCTGGTCTGGATTCGGCCGCCTGACTAGCCAGATCCGCTTTGGAGGCTCCTTAGCATGCCTCCGCTTCGGTGCCGGGCCGCCCCATTAAAGGCTCGCCGTGCATAGCGGCGTTCTGTAGCCGGGGTCGCGGCGCGGACCGGCCGTCTCCGCGTGCGTGCGTGCGTCGGCGCCAGGCCACTCCCCGCGCCGTCGCGATTGGCGCGCGCGAGTTGCGAGCGCAGATCTCGCGCCGCCGCGGAGCCGTTCGCTGGCGCGGCGCGTCTCCCCCGGAGAAGGGGCGACGGCGGACGGAAGATGGCGGAAGCCAGGAAGGCGCCTACCGGCCTGGAGCTGAGCATGGTAAGCGCCCGGCAGCCCCTGCCCTTCCGCGGAGACGCGTCAGCGGGCCGTGACAGATGGAGCCGCCCGTCACCGTATTACCGACCTGGCTGGCATCCTGAGGGACTTTCGGGTGTCGCTCTACGCGCCAGCCCGCTAGCATTAGCCTCCTTAGCCGTGTGTTGTTTGCCAGTTACCCAGCAAACGACGCCTCCCCTGCCGCGGTGAATGATCGCCTGCGACGTTTAATCGTTCGAGGGCTTATACCCAGCGCCCCCCCGGTGAGTGGCGTGTCGGCGGCCACCCCGCGCTTTGACACCTCGCTTTAGACCTGCGTCACTCGACGTAGTTGCTTAGTTATGCAAATAGTTACACTTGTAAACGCTGCTAAAGTCACGCTGATTAGTAATTCACCATTACTAACTAACAGACTGGTTCAGGCCGGGACAAGCCATGTACAATAGTTCGCTGCCCTTGTAGATAATTGCTGTTAAATGCATTTTTGGTTGATTAGTTGGCTTACATAACCAGTTTGAAACTGGGTAGATGAGTGCCGTAAAGGAGACAGAGTGAAAGAAACCAGTGTTTTTTCTGGGGGAAAGTCCCAAACGAGGTTAGTTTAACCAGTAATGTGATGTCTAAAAATACAACTATGTTAGTTGCTAACAGGAGCTTTTGGGAAACGCAGCCCGGGGCAGGATTTCTGTGTTGTGTGTTTGGGGCTTCACTTTGTGGTGCTGCTACATGTTTTAATAAAGAGATGTCAGTGAAAATGTGCTGTTGAGTATTGTTGTAGGTGGCACAGTGGGGTAGTGATGTCAGTTTTGATAATTTCTCATCATATTTGATTTATTTGCTCATTATTACCCTTCCCAATTATTTGCCTCTCTTCTTTACTGTTTTGGGATAGAAATGGCTGGAGGCCACCGACTGCAGGTTGGAGATCCTGCACTACCTGATGGAGCAGGTGCCGCAGATCTACTGTCTGGAGGCGGTGCCTCGTCCCCAGGAGGAGGACTCTCTGGCGGAAGATCTGCTGTTGCAGCCCCTAGAGTGCTTCCTTTTCGGGGAGGACCCCCACGAGGGTCTGGAGAAACTCCAGCAGGACACCGCCACTTCCAATCTCTGTGGCAGAGTCTTCAAGGAGGGGGAGACGACCTACTCCTGCAGGTCTGCTCTTCCCTCACCAGACACTCGCACACTTGCCCATTTCCTCCGTTTGACGTCTTTTACCTCAAAATAGGGGAGGTACTGGTGACATTTGTGCATCTAGTGAAGCCACATTAAGGATCAGAATGCATTTTGTGTTGGAAGTGGTCTAGTACTGGTAAATAAGTTAAAGATTTGTGTAAATGTTTTTTTTTAACAGTAATTTTATACAGTAAAATCAGTCTTTATATAAAACCAGAACACTTTATTAATCCCAAGGGAAAATTTTGTTTCGTTACAATAGCTCCAGCTAAGAATAGACGTAATAACGGGAAATGGGCAATTAAATAGACAAGCAATAACAATAAAATGGAAAAATAAATGATATGGCACATTTTCTTACTGTTCAGTCATGAGAAATGTTTGCCTGGTTGTGTCTTAGTTTTTAATTAACAGAGTAGGAAATAAACAAAATATATATATATATTTATGGAACAAATCTTTGCCTCCACTGTCTAAAAAATGTGGGTATTTACAAAAAAAATGGGGATACTGTTTAAAAATAGTAATTAATGTATACAGTTTCTGTTTTTGATGTGAATTGAGCCCAGATGAAAATGCTTGCAGTAATCGCCACGTTGTGCCACCATGAATAAATATGCGTACTGTTACTGTTCCACGGTAGTGTGCAATCGTCTGTATGTGTACAGAACACCAGCTGCTTGTGAGAGAAAGCAAGAGACTGCTTTTAATAGCTATTTAGCTCTTAATAGCCATTACATGTATGTGTAATGCATTCGTTTATAGATAAAGTGAATACTTCTTCTGTCTTTCAAATGTACTAGTTTAGTCATTTTTAAGCATTTTGGAAACTGTTGAAGACCTATTGAAAGTATTTTACAACTGTAAATGCAAACCTGTGCGCTGTTCTCCAGTGCTTTAAGGGAAAATGAAAGTAGTACCAATTATTAGCCTCCACCCACTGTCCCGTAAGACGCCTACCGAACGCTTTTTTTATTTGCACAGCGTTTGTGAACAGGGCGTCATTTTTGACCAACTCTATGGTTTGTTTTTTAGCGGTTAGTTTTAGAAGTCTCCAGCATAACAACCATAACTCTTGCATTGTGTACAACCAGAAAGGAATACTATTGATTCTAACACACAATAAATGGTTTATTGGTGGGTGGTAAAGCCTGTTGTAAGCAGATAATCTGTAGCCACACCCCTAAATGAAATTGGTTTATTTTGTATAAATGCCTTTATTAGTAGGATTAGGATATTGGCCTAAGATGGTATATATTTTGAAAATCTTGGGGGCCGTTTTGCCCTTTTACCCGCGTTAGTGCCTGGCCTCAAGCGTAAGAAATTATTTATTGGTGTCAGAAAGCTTAAAATGCTTGTTTTATTGCCCTGCAAAACAGCTATGCGGGCACCATTATTTGTGGACTATTGTGTTTCAGTTTACCATGGCAGTTAAAGGACTCTTTAAATTATTTATAGGTTGACACTGTTTCCAGTTTCAGGTTTGCAGGTCTCTTCAGTGTCGAAACATGTCCACACCACTGTTTATGATGTTTGGTTGACATGTACCTCTGACCTCATCCAATGTCTTATTCCAGAGACTGCGCCATTGATCCAACATGTGTCCTCTGTACGGACTGCTTCCAGAACAGCGTGCACAAGGGTCATCGCTACAAGGTCGGTTCAGAAGTAACACAATTCTGTCACTCCTTTACTAGAGCAAATATCTGACGTTTCGGTATTTCCATCAAACTGGCTTAATGCCTTCCCTTTTGCCTTCAGATATTAGACTGTAGTATTTTGCATTTATTTTTATTGTAATTCTGTCAATCCATCTTCAGATCACAGGGTCAGTGGGGTGGAGGCCTGTAGCTTATCCCATGTAGCAGAGGGCCTAAGGCAGGGGACAGCCTGGTTGGGATCAGGTAGCACATACATACAAAGACTATGGGTGATTTACGTCTGTTCATTTTGTATACCATTTAATATATATATATATATATATATATATTTATATACATAATGTATGTTTATATACTTTTTAAAAACTTTTACCCCCCCCCCCTTTTTTTGCTTAAGATTTTCTTAATGTTGCCATTAAACACATTTAGAACATTTAAAAATCACGAATGGACTGCAATGAACTTGCCTGTCGGACGACGTCTTTTAACCTTGTATATCCACAGTACCTCCGAAATAAAAGCTGTTGCCTTGACTTCTCGACCAGTATTTGAAGCTTTTGAGGGAGCTGCTTTCTTTCATGATCTTGCCAAAACTGTAGCATGCATGTGTCGCTAACTCAGCTAGCCTTGCTGTGTGTATGATTGGCTGGAATTGTTTGTTTCTGTGATGTGAGGCTAATGTGATATCAAGTGTTGTTCCTTATAGACAAGTTTTTCAGTTTCTTGTTATTTCAATTATATTTAACAAGTCGAAATGCTGCTTTTCTCGCCCCGTCGTATTCCATCGGTAAGTCGGGTTCGCATCCGAGCTGTGGCCCATCACGGACCGAACCCGTCCTGGGGCCCACTTAGAACCTCACTGGCTGAGACCCTGATCTAGCCTTCTGTCAGAAAGCAGGATGGTTTAGAGCAGTGTTTCCCACCCCGGGCTTCGGGGACTCGCAGCTGGTCCATGTTTTTGCTCCCTCTGAGTTCCTTGCCAGACAGTCCACATTTGTGTCCAAGGTCACCGAGGACTGTATTGGGAAACACTGGTTTAGACTCCTGTGCCAATCTCTGATTGAATGAAATGGCATAAAACTTGCAGTTATAGTGATATTGACACTGTTCAGTTCTGGACTGGCTCTGTGCTCAGCTGACCTGCCCTTTCCCTCCAATTTCCGGGGGGGCTGTCACTAATTCCAGCCTGACATCGGCCCATTCTTTCAGATGCATGCCTCACTAGGCGGTGGCTTTTGCGACTGTGGGGACGTAGAAGCTTGGAAGACGGGCCCCTGTTGCCCTAAACATGACCCGGGGGCTGCGGCTGCCATGGAGACGGTAAGTGTTATGAGAAGAGTTGGACTGAGGCTTCCGCAAATGCGTGAGCTCATGGGGACATGCATGCGTGCAGCCTCACGGTTTTATGGCCTGGGCTTGAGGGAACAAATAATTCCCTGGGAAATGTATTGCAGGAAGTCTTTGGGGTGGGGGGGGGGCAAGGAAGCGTTGACATCTTCAGTAGAGGACCGATGCAGAAATGGCTCTTCTGATTAAAAGTAAAACAACCTGTGGTTTATTTTTGTGGCGGCGAAATTATCTTCAAAGCTAAGACTTTATAGTGAGAGTAGAGATTCAGTTATATCAGGAGGTCAGAGTCACGTAGTTACATCAGCATCAGATGTCTTGCATGGTTCCAGGTGTCCTACCACCTTGGGGGTGAATCGCTGTGCCGATAACATCTGTGACGGGGCTATTATCTGACGCAGATGGCAGGCCCCTTTGCCTTCACCTCCCAGACCTGTTTCCATAAACAGCAGGTGCATCTATTGAATTAAGTCTGGCCAGCCTGCTTTGTACTCAGAGTTGAATGTTTTCCTGGACCCATGGTACACTTTGTGTTAAAGGGGCCGCCCAGTTTCATTATGAAGCCCTTCATGGAAGGTGCCGGATCTTGATTTTTGTCATGGACGCACGATGTGATGTGAAACCACACTGCAGTGACCTTGGCCAGAACAAGTCGCATATGGCTGCCTGTGTCATGCTGTCTGATATGATTGTTAAACAGTATTATTAATGCTTGCTGTTCTATGATTGTTTTATATGTTCTATCCTGGCGACTGAGCTCTTTGGAAGAAGGGCGGCATGTTTACAGTCCAGAACATTTATTTTGAATGTGGACAGTGTGTCAAAGGTTATTGTAATGTTTTTGCCAAAACACTGCTGTTCTCTCCCCGACCCCCACATGCTATTTTTTCCTGAGCTATTTTTATAAAGACTAAAGATTACATAATTTGTGTTCTGAATCCCATTGCAAAGTGTCTGGTGTGCAGTGAAGCAGATTTACTGGAAGGAGTTGAAGGAAATCTGTTTAGTGAGCTGGATGTTGGCGGCTAAATAAGTCAGCGTTCAGCCTTTATCTCTAAATAATATTACTGAAAGCCAGGGCAAACTTGAACATCCTGTTGAGTCATTTGAGAATCAACTGATATTGTCTGGGAGGATTGTGTAAGATCATCAGAGCAGGACTGAAGTTCATGATGCTTTATCCTCCAGGACGCTGACCATGTCCTGGAACCGGGCCTGCTGGAACGTGCACAGAAACTCTTTCGTGTGGTTCTGCGCTACATTACTGAGCTGCTGGTTTGGGAGGAACATTACGAGCTCCCAGCCGAGCTGCGGCCCCGGTAAGGAAGGGGCAACATGGCTTCCCTGTAATGCAGATGAATGTGGCTGAGGAGTGTTGTCCCTGCACTGCTAGAAGGTTGCTGCCCTCAACTGCCACGGCTTGGGCCTTGTGCCAGTCGTGAACAGAGGTGTAAAGTAACAAGTACTTCATTTAATTTTACTTGAGGATTGTAAGTCTTTGTAGCTTTCACTTTGCTACATTTCTGAGCCAAACTAACAACTTTTCACTCCCGTACATTCTGCTCAACTGCCGTTACTCACCCAATTAAAAAAATATGCTGCTGTATCTGCATGTTTTATATATATATTTATTTATTTATTTATCTAAAAAATAATTTTACTCAGAATTGTGGTTGAGATTTTCTCTCACCATTTTGGTGCAATATATTTGTTTCTTTTGATGGAACAAAAGATGGAACAAACAAGCACGATGTATTCATTACCATACCCAAATTGTAGTCTGACATTTACACCTATATGCTACTGTTGAAATAATGGTGATTATTGCACTGGATGATCAGCCATTTTCTGTAGTGGAGGACAAAGGTTTGTCGTCCCATTCACTACTCACAAGAGGTCTGAAAGTACCGGCCTGTTAAATGTCTATAATTCATTACAAAATCTGGTCCGTAGGTCGATCTTTCGTTTTTTACAGAATTTAAAATGGTCATTGTGCAAATCTGCACCGGTAAGCTTGGCAAGTTTCACTGCATTTTCTGAATAAAAAAAGAATATCCATGTATTCTCTTGTGACTGTTCTCCTTATTCTTATGCACCTTACCTTGCAACTCTATTTTCCATTCTGACTAATGTGAATTTAAAAATTATAAGCTGCTTTTTGTAAGGTCAGTAGAGTTGAATGTGTAATACTTAAGTACTTTCAAAACCAGGTTTTTATGTGGTATTTTACTGGATGACTTGTACTTGAGTAATGTTTTGGTGTGGTATTTGTACTTTAACTTAAAAATAGACTACTTTTTACACCATTGATTACGCCATGTAACAATTGTTTTACTTTTTCTTTTTCCTAGGCAGAAATTATTTTTTCCAGTTAAAGTAAATGGAAAAGACTTATTTTTCTCTTCAAACTTTGCTTTTGTGTCCCTTTAGGGGCTCCGTACAGTGTTGAGTGGTTGGTGGAGGATTTTCTAGAACTTTTTTATGAACTTTCAAAAATGTTGTTGAATTTACAAGAATTTTCCATAATGCATATGTAGGGGCTCATCACTTCAGTCTAGTTCTAGCTGGCAAAGTGAACACACAAACCTATTTAGCAGAGATTGCATCGAGAAGCTGCAGGCATTCCTCAGACGCATTCTGCTATGTATGTGGCTAGACCAGAGCAGGAAAGGGCTCTGACGGAATCTGCTAAAATGTGCGTATTTCAGCACGTCGTCTGTCGTAGATAAAGGTAAACCCTACATTACAGCCACAAATCTCGAACTATTACCCAATTCTGAAGATTTTTGTTCTTTTGTGTAACTGTAGTATAAATGCATGTTAATATTGATTCATGGGTTTTTTTTTCCAGACCATACGTAAGTGAAAATGTTCAAATTTTACCCATTTTTTCAAAGAATATAATTTCTAAATTTCGTTATCCAGGCCACAAAAGCAAAGTTTGAAGGGAATAATGGCCATTTTCTAAACCTTTTTAACATAAGCAATAAGCACATACTACCACTATCCAGGAACAAAATTTGTCACATAATGTTATAAATTCAAGTTTCAGGTTTTGTCGGATACACAGATACGCATATATATTTCACTCTACCAATCAACAGTGCATATTTAATTTTTTTTTTTTTTTTTTCCTGGATTGTGCTCAGAAGGAAGTATGTAATGCAAGTTCTGGCACTTTTGTGGGAATGCTTTTTATCTCTGGGTCATTTCCTGGCAGGAAGTTTTAGAGTAATGCCTGCTTGTTTTGTGAGTTGTCCTCTGATGTCTGTCCCATCTTCTCTTGGCAATAGCGTGCATAGGGACACGTACTACTGCGTTCTGTACAATGACGAGCACCATTCCTATGACCACGTCATCTATGCCCTGCAGCGCTCTCTGCAGTGTGACCACAGGGAGGCGCACACGCATACTACACTAATCGACAAGGAGGTACAGGGTATCGGGGGCTTTCTGTGTCAGCATGTTGTCAGATGGATGGTGTTGTTGATCTGCTGTCAGTGAGCTGCTGTTCGTTCTCTTGTTTTGGTTGTAGGGCCGAAGGGCGGTGAAACGGGGGAGTCTGCGTACATGTCAGCAAGTGAAGCAGCAGATACAGGTACGGACACGGCGATAGCTGGGCCTGCCAGGGCACTGACTCACTTACTGGGGAGTCTATGAATAGCCCGATTGGCATGACTAGGCACCTGCGCAGATGGCTTCCCTCAGATAAATGTTTGTATCTCATGCATCTCAGAGCAACTCCGAGCATATTTCTTCTGAGCCGCTGCGTTTGGAGATTCTGCACTCGGCCGTGATGGCCCACCAGAGCTTCGCGCTGTACCTGGGCTCCTGGCTCCAGAAGATCATCCGATACTCAGGTCCCTGGACTCATACTGGGTTGACCAGCTCCCAGTTTTGAGGCTTGCAGTTGCAGGTTAGACAGGCCAGCCGGTGCAGAGCAGCAGATGCCGACTGACAGGTGTGTTCTGTGGCCCACAGTGGGGTTCCGGCAGCTGTTTTGCCAGGTGGCCCTGGAGCCCAGCCAGGTGGCAGGTCAGCCGAATCTCATCAGCCGGCTGATGCTCCATGACTCCCAGCTATACAAAGGTCAGGAGGGTAGAGTGTTCAGATGTCATTAGCGCTGATCCTCCGTGGACAGTGTGATTGACGACCCTGAATATCTCTCTCGCAGTGGCACGGAAGGTCACCCATGAGCTCATTGTCTGCAGCTTGCTGATGGAGACCAAGTATAAACGGCTGTTCGCCATTGAATATACCAAGGTGGGTGCCTTGAGAACTTCAGTACACCATAAGGCACCATAAGAGAGCCAGATGATGTAGGTTGAAGGCCTCGCCTTTTGGCCTGAGCTGTAACCCCCGTCCCACCCACCCATAGCACTATAAGCAGCTGCAGAAGGACTTCATCATTGATGACCATGAGCGGAGCATTTCCATCACCTCACTCTCGGTGCAGATCTTCACCGTGCCGACTCTGGTGAGTGGGGTTACCATTATTGAGGGTGGGGTCTTGCTGCTGTCTCATGCTAACCCCCATCTTCCCCTCTGCCCTCCTCCCTCAGGCCCGGCAGCTCATCGAGGAGGGGAACGTCATCAAAGTGATCGTGGAGACTGTGATGGAGATGCTCTCGGAGCATCTGGACAGCAGCAACCGATTTCACTTCCAGGGACACAATGTGGACCGCTTCTACAGGATCCAAGATATCTTCCACGATCTCAGGTAAGCGGTGGCCCCAGAGAGGTGCTTGCACAGATGCACAGAGCCCCTTTGTGTTACTGACGTCATTACCGTGCACAGATACATCTTGATCAGCAAGCCCACGGTTTGGTCCGGCGAGCTACGTGCACAGTTCTTGGAGGGCTTCCGGGCTTTTCTGAGAATTCTGGCTTGCATGCAGGTACCATGTTCATTTATCTGTTCAGCCTGTAAGTCCTCTTGGGGGGGGGGGAGCTGTGAGGATTAGAACCATGTGACAGGGAGAAGTCGGCGAGGTGGGTTTGGACTTGCTGCTGCCCCTTTTCAGGGCAAATAAGTACGA
>JAODKM010000025.1:14924181-14936526 GCA_026780845.1 Petrocephalus sullivani
TCTCGTTTTCGTCAGCGAAAATTTGTCGTTGACGAAAATTATAACGAAAATATTTCGTCAACGAAATTATCACTGGCGCCCATAGCTCCCAGGATAGGCCTGGAAGCCCCATGACTCTGAATAGGACTAGTGGGTACAGAAAATGGATGGATGGATATTGTAAATTATTTATATTCTATTTATTTCTCTCTTGCACGTTAACCAAAAATGTCTGGGATATAAAAGCAGCCCCCTGGTGGGATGTGAAGGAATTGCAGGGGCCTGCACAGGGGGACAAAAAAGGCCACAGAACTGGAGGTCTGAGCGGGAGGCAGAACTATTTTGAAACTGCAACCCTCAGTGCCATTACTATTACACCCTTTTGCTCTGAACCATATTCAGCAATCTGTGCAAGTTAGCGTGCAACGGGACAGTACCCATGGGAGCAGCCTTCCAGCAGAGGAGTGCCTTTTGGGTTAAAGCTGCACGCCAAGTAACTCGATGAACTACTTGGGAGGATGAATATGAACCCCCCCCCCCCACCAAGCTGGTGACGAATAAGCGCGAGGGAGCTCATTTGCATTTGTGTGTATCACACTGTACCGTCACTCTCTGTGAGCTGTCTGGATCTCACACGGTCTCTGGATGTGTGATGAGCCAATTGGAAGGAAGCAGGTGGACTTCACCCCCCCCTCCACATCACTGCCACTGCCCACGTCTGTCAGAGCCATTCGGAATGGCTGCTGCTGCACCAGGGCTGTGAAAGCAGTCTGATGTCAGCGCTGTTGCAGGTGCTCTCCTCTGGGGGGCGCCGGAGGTCATGTGGTTCTGTACCTGCCACTAATCATCACCACATTATCATCAGAAAGAGTGCGGAAGATTCAGCTCTGGAAAAAATGCAAAATTTTCAGTTTCACTCATTTCTCAATTTATGGCTATGTGCTTGTGTAAAATATTGATTTTTTGTGCAAACTCCAGCCTGGCTCTCCCACTATATATTTTTTAAATATAGAGTGGTCTCTTAATTTTTCCAGAGCTGTAGAAGAACTCTTACACACCTGCCTCACTGCAGACTTGCCTGAAATCCACAGCCAAGTCATCAGCTGGAGGGGTCCTGGATGCCCAGAGGATCATCACCAAAAGCAGCAGGCGTGACAGGACTGGTGGGGCTCAGGCCGGGCCCCATGCAGGATCCCTGTGTTGTGAATTGCTGTCCATTCTACATTCGGCAATCAGAAGGAAAACATGTAGCTTGTGAGTCTTTATAGGGTGACATCTCAACTGCCAGTGATGGTAAGGAGCATCACGCCAAGCCTCTCCTTACAGCGGAAAGCGGGCAGCCAGACGTGACTTTGTAAACACTCACTGCCAAGTACAGCCAGAGGAGGGGGGTTAGTCAAGCTCCCGTCATTCATGCTGGTGCTGATGGTTTAACTGGAATACTTCCTGTGGGATCTCGCTGGCAAAGCAGCTGGCTGGGTGTCCCCGCCCCCCTCCTGAGTCATCCTGGCATTAGATGGCCTGCATGCACTCGTTAGGGGCCTTTTGATTGACAGCTTGTCTTGCGTTCTCCTGCATTCTAATGTGACAAGACGCAAAGTGCCAGGACCAGCCAAAGACATCTCCTTGTCGTCGGCCAGACGCTTTCAGGCACTGTGCGGTTCTCTGTATTACAGGTTCCAGGCATAAGCTGACTGCACCACAAAAGGCTGAGATCCTGAAGCCTCTCAAATGAGGACCATCCTGACATTTATTAGAGTGACCCACCTTTGATCCCCTAAAACCACCCATTTAAATACTTTGCTCTGACCTGAGCGCTGAGACCAGGTGCCAAAATATCAACATTTTGAAGCTTAAGTTATTCATGGTACCAGCATGGTAATGATGCTGTCCCAGGACACAGCCCTCTTGAGACAGATGCATGTTTTAGTACAGGGAGGGCATTGGATTGAAATCACACAGAATGAGCCCCCCCCGGCTGAAAGCAGACTTTGGTACTCTCCAGGCTGGTCTGGGTTCAGCCTCTGCCTGACTGATCAGCTTAGGGAACAACTTGTCCTTCTGCCAACGTCACTGTCAGTTCGGAGTGACGCTGGCAGTGACTGATGGATCCAAGTGATGTCGAAAGCCCCACTGTAGCTATCCAAAAGGCTGCTTCTCTGTGGGTTTTAATATATGTAAATAATCTACATAATATGATAATATCATACAAAGCAAGCTGGACACACTGAAGGGGACTCACTGAAGCATTCCAGGCTAGGTAGCTTACCGGAGAGTGTAACTGCACTATTCTCATAGTCTCCAGGTTTGGCGTGCGGCCATTTGTAGGCGGAAGGCAGAGCCGCGCGTGGAATAGTAAGTTTCAGTAAGTTATTCAGTACCGTAACCAGTATACTGGCGACCAGAAGGCGTCAGATGCCTGCAGCTAAATTATGCATAAAAGCGGGATTTTAGCATTGACTTGAGCGTTTTGTGTTGTAATGCACGGAATACGCGGCGAGAGCCGCGCCGCTGATCCGGACTCGCTCCCTGCAGATGTGGCTGGCCGGCAGATGTGCTGTCGTGCTGCACGCGTCAGGCGGCGCCCCAGTGCGCAGGCGCCGCGGCGGCGAGCGCAGAAAGCCGGAGCACGGGCGCCTGGCGAACATGGCACTCGACAATTTGCTCTTCGCGCAGTGCATCCTCTACTTCCTGGCGTTCGTCTTCGGCTTCATCGCCGTGGTCCCTCTGTCCGAGAACGACGACGACTTCCAGGGGAGATGCCTGCTGTTCACTCGGGGCATGTGGCAGAACGAGAACATCACGGTGGCGAAGCAGCGCTTCTTGGTGGATGAGTGGGGACCCGGGTCCTCCTGCAGCTTCGTCACCTGGGTGGGCATCGCCTCCCTCGTCCTCTCCGCAGTGCAGGCGTGGAGGTTGCTCTTCTTCCTCTGCAAAGGCCACGACGAGTGAGTGCGCATTGCTCTGTCTGCTTCTGTCGTTTGCCGGATCTCTATTGCAGCAGGGAAATAATCACCTGCACCGAGCCGCATAACCATGCTATTTAATATTTGGGCGATTTTAAAAGTGCAAACGGTATAATGTACAGATGTTTTCCCGAGCCCCCGATTATCGGCACTCCTCACCGCTGCATTATTGATCCGACCTGTCTTGCTTTGGGGTAGCGCCCATAATCAATGTGAAATATTTAAGGAGCACTTTTCAGTATGAGCACAGGCATCCTTGGGGGTTTTGTCACGATGGAAATGGGGGGGGGGTTGGTGCTTGCCGATTCGTCCCGGACGTAACTGGGGTTTATTAGTCAGCGCTACTGCGGACAGAGGATGCAGGATGAAAGCAGCGTCAGGAGGGGTGCTCCTTTCCGCATCTCCTGTGAGCAGCGTCAGGAGGGGTGCTCCTTTCCGCATCCCCTGTGAGCAGCGTCAGGAGGGGTCCTCCTTTCCGCATCTCCTGTGAGCAGCGTCAGGAGGGGTGCTCCTTTCCGCATCTCCTGTATGCAGCGTCAGGAGGGGTGCTCCTTTCCGCATCCCCTGTAAGCAGCGTCAGGAGGGGTGCTCCTTTCCGCATCTCCTGTATCACGGCTGGCCGCCCAGCGGTGAGGAGTGCGGATAAACGGAGCAGCCGTCGGGCTACTGAAGACTGTTTGTCCTCAGTCGGATGTGCGAGAGAGCGTGTGTAGGTGTGCGAGACTCCAAACCTGCTTCCCCAGACGTGGGCGAGGTGCGAGAGTCAGTGATTAAAACGCAGGGAAGTGTAGGAGGACCACCCCCCCACACCCCACCCCCCGGTACAACGCCAGCTCCACCGGCATACCAGAGAGGAAGGACATTGTGCAGTTTCCATGTGCCTGTGAAACTGTACATGATCATTTAATCCTGTCCACTTATTGGCAGATTAGAACAGCATTACCTAACAGGTACTGACAGACCGACATAGCGTAGGTGTAGTAGAGACCTCATGTAGCCTCTGTCTTTAAGTGAGGAGCTGCAGTACAGTAAGACTAGACCTAGGAGCAGAAGCTGCCAGCATCACCGGCTCCTTTCTCTACGGTGTGTCCAGACTACTGCCTTCTCCAATGAGGACAGGGGCAGAATGTACAAATTAAGCAGGAAAAAGTTATTATTTAATACTTACCTGGACTTGAACTTGGCGATCACCTGGCTCTCTCTCGATTCTCCTCCACCAGCTCCATCTTCAACGCCTTCCTGAACCTCCTGGTCAGCTCGCTGGTGGTCTTTGCCGTCTTTCTGGCCTGTACCATCATCAGTGTCGGCTTCAACCTCTGGTGTGATGCCATTACGGAGAGTGGAAGCATGGTCAGCAGGTACGGTCGCCGCTGCCTTTCCCAGGCTGAGGTGGGTGCTTCTCGAATAGCAGTGAGGAGCCCAGCACAGCTCTTCAGCACTGGGTCACGCGTCCGGCTGCCTGTTAGTGCCTGTGTGAGACGGTCCCTGGGGCTGCCTGCTCACACGCTTAGTCATAGCCCGGCCATGGCTCCTCTGCGGGAGCGCGGCAGCGGTGTCGATGCCATAACCTAACCGCCAGCCTCCTCGTCTCCAGCTGCGAGGACCTGCAGGACACCGACCTGGAGCTCGGCCTGGACAACTCCTCATTCTACGACCAGTTTGCTATCGCGCAGGTGAGGTCATACCAACAAGGGGCTTTTGCCGGGATGCGGGTCCGACACACGCAGAGTCCTATTGCGTGTACATCCTGCTGCCCTCTGAATTACCCCCCCGGGCAGCCTGGCCTGCTGCTGCTGAAGCCTGTGCAGACCCCATTATTACTGTGAGTGTGATGGCAGTCAGAGTCTCTGAAGCAGAGACTGAATCTCATCAGACTTGCCACATGCAGAGTGATGATTTGGCCATTACAGCTGCCATGCATGATTGCAGCTGGTGCATCATGGGTAATATGCAGAGTATCACAGCAGGTGCTCTGTAGACTGACCTGAGCTGGGCCATGACTGCGGGCTCCTCTCTGTCCTACAGTTCGGCCTGTGGGCGGCCTGGCTGACCTGGCTGGGCATTGCCGTGCTGGCCTTCCTCAAGGTCTACCACAACTACCGCCAGCAGGACCTGCTGGACAGCCTGGTGCGCGAGAAGGAGGTGCTGCTGGGCCGCGGCGCCCGCCGCTTCTCCGACGCCGAGGACAGGAGCGCCGTGATCTAGGCCGTGCGCAGGCCACTCGCGTTGCTTACAAACTTCCTGTGACAACTGACCATCAGGCTGGTGGGCGGGGTTAGGACCCAGCACAACTCTCATTGGATCACATGTCCCCGGAGACGCACGAAAGGGCTAAACAGTGACCCCTGTCGCTATTCCTCGTCTCCCCCTGTGAATTGTGGGTCAGTGTTCCCACGGAAACCTCCCCCATGTCCCTGCCCACGATCCAGGTCCGTGTCTCAGCACAAAACGGCGTCACGGAGGGGAAGCGAATCAGCCATAGTCCGGGTCGACCCCCAGGTTGAATGTGGTGTCTGGAAGGAGGAAGTTTGTAAACAACGCCCCCCCAGCCTCCTCTTTGGAGATGGGCATTTGTTGCTTGTAGGCTCCACCTAGTGGAGTATGTCGCATGCAGCAGCAAGGTGTGTGTAGTGCCTGCTTCAGCCCTGTCACATGTGCACAGCTGGCTAACAGTGGCGTGTACAAAGCTGTACAAACACGTGTGGTTTAGCCGTGCTTTTTTTAACCCCTCCTGTCATACATGTGTCTGTGTGAATCCTTTGGTGTGATTAGTGCTGTTTAATCCCATCTCAGGTCCCAGTTTCTATAGGCAGGCCAGAGCTCTCTCCCAGTTAATAGCAGGCCGTGATGGTGGTGACATTGCTGGCTTTGCTTGACCACTGACCAGTGTCCCTGTGGACATCAGCCCCCAGAAGCCATTCAATAAGATGGTGTGGCTTTTCTGCATGATGGTCTCTCGCGTGGTACTGTAACCCTGCTTCCATCCTGCTATGCTTTCCGCATCAGTCACAAGGCTGTGCCCCCCCCCCCATACAAACCAGGCTGTACACACACAAACGCACATGCACACATACACACACACACTGTGCTCTTTGACATGTGTTTGCAATGCCGGTTCTTTATTGAAAATGATCCAGACGGAAAAAAAATTGATAAAAAAAAAAAACAAAATAAGAATAAGAGGTGGGGGGAGCGTAAGGAAAGCCGAGGAAAGGCACTTCTTTGGAAAGTGGCTGCGTACATCCCGAGAGCAGTGCCACAGACAGTGGGTGCGGAGAAGCAGGGCGGAGCCTGAGCCGGCGGGAGGCGGGGCCTGAGTCGGCGGGAAGCGGGAGACGGAGCCGCGCGGCGGCCGGGACTCGCCGCCGTCGCGTATTGCTTTGAATTAAAGGACAAAGGCTTCCTACCACGCTGAACCACTCCTGTTCCCTGAAACCCGTGATGACATTTATTATCAAAACCGTTACATGTATTATTGCTCTTAAATTAAAGTCGTACATGGCTGTAAACCGAAGGGCCTCTGTCGGTGTCTGAATGCTTTTAAGTCTGTCGACAGCAGTCGGTCTCTGAGGACAGGGACACTGAAAGACGCGTGAGCACGAGTGCGCGCCATCATGCCGCGAAAGCGCATGTACGCGTGTGCAGTGCGCGCCGTGACGCTGCGGTTGCGCGTGTACGCGTGTGCAGTGCGCGCCCTTATGCCGCGGTAGCGCGTGTACGCGTGTGCAGTGCGCGCCGTGACGCCGCGGTAGCGCATGTACGCGTGTGCAGTGCGCGCCCTCACGCCACGGTAGCGCATGTACGCGTGTGCAGTGCGCGCCGTGACACCACGGTAGCGCGTGTACGCGTGTGCAGTGCGCGCCGTGACGCCGCGTGTACGCGTGTGCAGTGCGCGCCCTCACGCCGCGGTAGCGCGTGTACGCGTGTGCAGTGACGCCGCGGTAGCGCGTGTACGCGTGTGCAGTGCGCGCCCTCACGCCGCGGTAGCGCATGTACGCGTGTGCAGTGCGCGCCTCCCGAAGGACACGCTCTTCGCTGCATCAGGCTAATGAGGACACACACCTTAGCCACACGTTTCCGGTACCAGTGTTATACAGGTATTTGGGCCTTTTGTAGTATATAAACTGTCAAGGTACCGAAAGGAAATTTGCCGCAGACGGCAGGACGTCACACGCCGGCAAAGCGGAATGTGACGTTTTCTTGTGATGCTGTTACTGTGCTTTATATGGTCCAGACATTTTCACAGCAGTCCACCAGTCCCAAATATACCATTAACAGTGTGATAATAGGATTAAAACCTGAATACCAGAGAAAGAAAAAAAAAAATGAACACAGTGAAGTTTATACAAAAGGCTGCAAATCAGAGGCGGTGGGATATGCACTGGTACACTGCGGATTATAAACATTACGTACATACCGTCGTGGTGGGTGCCACTGCACTAACAAGACCTACGAAGAACACAACCGCTGAATGGCTCTTTGCCTACGTACCCATGGGCGACGAACTGCTAATAAGTATTACGTTAAGAGTTTTTTGCATGCTGGCCGCTGGGAATCAGGAATGGCAGGAACCGTCGGCGTGGGGGGGTCTAGACACGGTGAGCACATCACGTTCTGTCGCCCGGAGCCACGGAACCTGACCCGCCTTGTGCCCGTCTCCATTAGCGGAACGCGTGATGTTTGTGCTTGTTTCAATTTGTCCTGATGGTAACATGGCCTCCGCAAGGTATTATGGGCTCTGTGTTCCTATATACACAACGTAGCTACTTTATGCCATAACATGTACAAAGTGAATGTTCCAATAGTGCGAGTCGACACATTTAGAGTACTGCGCTGGAACACAAAATGCAATACAAGCGAATGAATCTTCAGTAACATGCGTAAGCCTTTAAATGCCACAGTTTCTAGTTCTCTAAAAACTTAAACATGACATATCCACAGCTAAAATATTTACATATCCATAGCAGCTACATAATTCTGAGAATACGCTCGTGTTTCTCTACATGTAGTTGCAAGGGAACACAGCTTCGGGCCCTTATGACACCTGTCACAGCGCCTCCCGCAGGTACTGCATGGAAAGGCCTGCGTTTGAGGCTCCTGCCCTCTGCAGACTTTGGTGGATGGGCGGCCAGGGAGTGGGCTGAGCCCCCTGCTGGTGAATCGTGGTCACTGCATGGTGAGCCAGACCCAGCAGCCCCAAACCAGCTGCTTCACCTGCAGGAGGCAGACGGCCAGGATGGCCTCCAGCTCCTCGCAGGTCCGCAGCGGCCGCCGTCGGCCCATGCAGTATAGCATCACGCCCAGGATGGAGAGCAGCAGGAAGAGGCAGGCCAGTGGCGCCAGATGTGGGCGGCCAGGGGAGGCGTTGTACCCTGTAAGTTGGAAGAACTCACTAAGCGGGTGTTTTGCGCAGCGAGGCCCCCTGCTGGACGTTTGCACACAGCACAGCCATACGGCCGTCAGCTAGCGGAAAGCCGGACGCTGCGCAGTGGTATGTGGACTGAGTCCTGGCCATGCAGAGACACCCAGTGAGCATGGAATGGGGCGTAACTCAATGAGCCATCATCTGCTATTCACACATAATGGCCCCCTTTAAAGTGCCCTGCACATCCATTCAGGTGGGGGGTAGCTTCTCTCCTTCCAGCCTTATGGTTTTATATGCTTCATTGGAAGGTTCCGGGACCTGATTACCTTTTATGGTTTTATCTTCCATTTCTATCACACGTTGGGGGGCAAATATTGTGCTTTAAAGTGTTTTTTTTTAATATATGTCACATGACACAAGCCACATATCCCACAAATGTACATCTCACGCTTTGAGACCGCATGTACACAGATTTTTCAATATTTTCATTTAATACTTAAAAGCAATTCTCTTTATGCTTATACAGTCCACATAGTGTCACTACGCTGAAGTGGGTAACTGTCCTGCAGTGGTTTTTTCGACCACCAGGTGGCAGCACTAGCTAGATCTGGGTACCCTGGATAAGAGGCAGTGATTCTATGCACTGACACGCAGCACTGAAACCTGGTTAGATAAAGAAGCTGACAGGACCTGCGTTCACCCTTGACCTTTTCCCCCTGCCTTCTCGCCAGATCTTACCATGTACAATGCTTTCGGGCTCCCTGAAGCGAACCCGCCGCTCTGACCTCCGCCTGTGGGGGGCGTCTGAGTCACTGCCACTCAGGTTGGACCGCTTCAGGATGGAGGGTGGAAATTTGCAAGTGGTGATCTGGGGTGGGTGGTGGGGACAGAGGACCACATCGGATGTGATAAAGCATCAATAACAGTGGGGTCCAGACAAAGGTCAGAGAGGCGGCAGTGCGGGCAGAAAAGGGACCTTCACCAGTTCACCAGAACCAGAGAGAACCGGGACAGGAGGGCGAGAGAACCCTCAGAGAATAAATCAGCCGCAGACTTCTGTTGCATATCCACAACAGTGTTTTCACCTTCCCTTCACTGGCCTGTCGTCTTCCACCATTTCCTTCCATTTAAAAAGGCATCTGACCACTGATATCTTCCGCTCGGAGCAGGCTAACATCGAGACAGATACCAGGGAGTACAGTACTAGTGGCCTAAAACTCATTGCTGAACTCAAATGAATCTCACTCACAGAGTACAAAACAGATGCAATATTTTCGGCATCCGAGGCCGAGGCAGGCGCCATAGCTCAGAGCGTGCACGAGGCCGCCGCACCTTGGTCATGGGCACTTCCGGCGGGGGGTGCGGCTCCTTCCTGTGATGGTGCCGGGCGTCGGTGCGGCGCTCCCTGTGGCTGGAGGCCGCACTTCCGGAGGCGCGGCTGAAGGACTCGGTGGAGGTGAGCGACTTTGACAGAGCCGTCACGCACTGGCCGAGGGAGTCTGTCAACGGAACACAGGTAAGACACCCACCAGGACGCACCTCGCTGATGGGGGTGGGAATAAGGTAACACCAAAAGCTACAGAGGAACGGCTGCACACTCTGACCTCCGCTTGAAAGGCACCTTGTGGGCCCCCTTCCCCAACCCACCGATGTCACAGGTGGCCAGAGTTATGTCAGGAACATCACAAATAAGGGTTAGGGATGTGGAGTGAGGATGCACAGCCTTCTGACCACCCAGGACAAACAGGAATGCAGAGTAAAATGTTCTTTTCAGATTGCTAAGACAGCGATAATGCTCCAGAAAACACTGGCTTTGCACTGGGGGCTGAGGGCGGATGTGTATCAGGCTCTCGGGGGTCTGACAGACGGCAGAGCCCAGGCTCATCCTTAGCTGAGCTGCCCTGCCGTCCGACACGGCTTATACCTATGCTGGCAGGGTTTGGCACAGAGCCCCCCCCCTCTTTTACCCAGCAGCCCCAGCTTAAGGCCCTGACCTGCTCTCAATCTTCAAAAGGAAGTGACATGGGGAGGCAGCCACAGGCTCGGGAACAGCAAGCATCTCGCCAGAGGAGCCCGAACGGCACGCAGAGCACAGCACACACAGCAAGACCTCCGGGAAAAGCAAACTCATTCCGTCCGGCTCGTTAGGGATGGCGAGCCGTGCTAATGTGGCTGCTTAGATGGGATACAAAGCTGAAACATACAGCACGACGGCCTTCGCCCCGCCCCCGGGGAGCTGCGAAATAGCTTTGCATATGTAATGATACTTGTAGTTGAATTTAAGCAGTTCAGAATGGGGACTTAATGAGCTAAAAGTTCATTCCAAGATTGTCCTTTGAATTAAATGAGGCCAGCTGTTTGCTGCATGTGCAGCTAAGAGGGGTGCACGCCAGACTGCCTGTTGAGTAGGAAATCGTACGCCGGGCACGCCGGCAGCTGCTGCCACAGCGTGGGGACCAGAGCGCCCTTCACCTGCCGTGCACACAATGAGGCCCTTTTATTGGTGCTCGCTAGGCCTCTGTGACCTAGGTGCTTAGGGGATGTTTAATCCACAGTAACTTAAACAGCTTAAAACTGTAATCCAATTTCATGACTGAAGCCTTTCATCCATCCCAGTTGTACTAGGGTATGTATTGGCTTCTCTCTGGGATTTCAGCCAAGAAGTCCCTGACTTTCACAAGATACTCAGAGACTCAGAGAGTGTGACGGTGAGTATTGGAGTACTTAAATCAAACTCAGATCTCAGTGTAGATGACAAGGGAGTGTCTCTGTGCACCTGAGTACTCGGTCTTCCCAATCTCGGCATAGACGGAGGCCAGCAGCTCCAGGCTCCTGGCGGTGATGGGGTGGTCGTTGCCAAACGCTTTCTGATGGATTTTAGTGGCCTGAGATGGGTGGGGGAGTCAAACCAAGAACAGTGTTTCCTCATTGGTTCGTTCAGCAATTTCCAGCTGTGCTCAACTCGATGATCATTAAAAAAAGAGAGAATTCATTGGATGCAATGATACAACAAATACTGACACTGTACGGATGAGAAGCACAGGCCGCACGGCCCCATGATGATGAGTGTAACTGTTACACTGTCTGCTCAATGAAGCACACGGAAAGCAGAGGTCCACCTACCTTACCACTGTACTCCAGAGCGAGGTGTGGCCTGAAATGAAAGGAGGATTAAGGCAAGGTCACTCACCATGCATGGGGGGTGCGAGTTGCATGTGGCAAGCACGCTCCCCGTGACTGTGCCCCTGACCGTCGCACAAGGTCAGAGCTTCAAGGTGGTTGGCTGCGTAAGCCCATGTGACCGTGACCCCCTTCCCCCTGTCCCCGTCACCGAGCAGATGGACTCTCTCACACCCCCCTCCAGCAGTAATTACTGCCTGATGAGAACTCTGTTTGTGAGGGGCCCGGTATCGTCCTCAGGACTTTCGGCGGCCTGCACGGGGGGGCTTCGTCAGCTTATTAATCACCCGCCCTTTAATACTCCTGTTCTCTCCTCTTCCTTTACTCTCCTGCTGATTTTATTATTGCCGAATAATCAGATTCAGATTTGTTGGACATTGCAGCGCGGAAGGCTGAGGCTGGGGACGCCGCCATTTATCAGAACAGTGATGTCACCCCATTCAGAGGAGCGAGCGGCAGTCTCAACGGGCCAGAGAAATGGGTCCGGGGTTCTGACCGCCCCAAGGCACAAGCGGCTCCATGCGGCGCTGGAAGCTGCCTAGCGAAGCCGGGCGTACCTGTGGACCTCTCTAATCTGAGAGCCCGGTGGCCTTGATTGCTGAGGCTGGCACAGGGTCCCTGGCACAGGGTCCCTGGCACCGGCAGAGAGTCCTGATTATGGAGTCAGTGGAAATCTTCCCCCGCTGCCAAAGGCAGGCACAGCGATCCAACAAGAAGGCGGTGCCGCGGGGGTCCGGTGCCCCAGGTTGAGTTCCACCCCCCCCCCCGACGGGCCTCCCCCCCCCCCCCCCCCCCCCCCCCCCCCCCCCCCCCCCAAACCCCCACAGCCCCGGCGCGCCCCCCCCCCCCCCCCCC
>JAODKM010000025.1:14936626-14948793 GCA_026780845.1 Petrocephalus sullivani
GTTACCCCCCCACCCCTCCCCCCCCACTGACCGCCCCCCCCCCCCCCCCCCCACGCCCCACAGTCCCCCCCCAAATCATGCAGGAGAGCCGGAGCGCGGCACTGCCCCTCACCCTCATCACGGGCCGGCCGCTCTGCCACGGCAAAGGTGCCAAACCCCGGAGCTCTGAATAAGTAATGTCTGGGTGTCGGGTGAGTTTTTCAAGTATTTCTCTGGACACCTGATCAGCATCTTCCCGGTGCCCGGGCCACTGGAGGAGCGCCTCTGTGCCCCGCTGAAACATTTAGCAGGCACTTCCTGCTGGCGCGGCGAGAAGCGGATACGAGCCGGGCCGCGGCCCGATGTTATCGCCGGTACCGGAGACGGGGGCGGCTCCCTCTGACCCCAAGCAGCCCCAGCTAGGAGCAAAAACCTCCACTAGCTCCCATCCGGCACCCCAGCCGCTCCGGCCCCAACCCAGCCACCGCGTCTGGTACTTGCCAAGTGTGTGGGGGTCTCTCTGCAGACACCAGCCTCCAGGGGGCGCCCTAAATATTTATCACGAGGGCTCCCACCGTTTGATCTCACGGGGCAGAGCACTCAAGGACCAGGTGCAGCAGGAGGGCCCCAGTGTGTGGCTCCAATGACATAGCAGCCACCCCGGAGCTCGCAGCCACTCACGCCGCCGAAGGGGTCGCTGCAGATCCAACAGAGGCGAGCGAGGAAACCGAGCCCAGAATGAGATGTTCCGGAGACGCGTGAAACTCGAGACGCGTGATAAAAGCACTGTCTCCATCTGTCTCTCAGGCCCAGAACAGCAAAGCGCCCATCCTGTCTGTGGAGTGCGGATGTCCAACTTGGCTCACCGAGAGGGAATTTCCGTCCTATTTCCCTAAATGCTGGGGGGGCTAGGGCCATGAAAAAGGTCAGCAGCTCGCACCCCCGACCTCCCTGCCCCATCAACAAGCATCGTAATAGTGCTCGACCTCATCGCTTTTATTTTAAATGCCAATGGAAACATATGAACAAAAACCAAAAATGAACCAAATCATTTTTTGAATGAGGTTCCAGAAACTGAGTCACAGTCCTCATACTGATCACTTTCTCTGAGACCCACAGACGGAAGTGCTCTTTGTGGAGGTGTAGTCACCAACTAGTGCTGGGAGGGGCACTCCCACTTGGAAAACCCCTAGTAAGATCACCAGTGAGCCCCCAGTTACCCTACAAGAAAAACTCTCCAAAACTCCCAGAATGCCAGTGCTACCCCTGCTGACCTTTGACACATGCCCCACCCCCTAAACACATGGTCATTAACCCTGGCAGGCTGTGATGGGTCCAGCTCGTTAAGAACCTCAGCCTGAGACTGAGGGCTAGTTAGTCAGGGAAGCATCAAAGTCAGATGCTTGATGCCTCAGCTCCTTCGTTAGGCCAGTCGGGCCTGGCCGGGGAGCTCCTAGCGAGTGTAAGGCGGTGTGGGGGCGGGGCATGCCGGCGTGTGGGCGGGGCCTACCTTTTGCTCATGATGCACAGCTGGGCCAGTCTCTCATAGTCCTGCGCCTGGGAGGCCAGTTCCGACAGCTCCTCCTCGGGTCGGTCCCATGCAGCGGAGCCCAGCGAAGCCGCCGAGTCCTGCGCCCCTGTGACGGACATGGCCGTGTAATCAGAGCTCGCAGACTGGACCGGGTGGGTCGGAGCTCTGCGGACCAAGGAAACCAGATCCTTGCCGTGGGCACCAAGCCGCTTCCAGGGGTGAGGGTGGTGGCAGCAGGGAAAGCATGCAGGCAGCCTGGGAGGGAGGGAGGGAGGGAGGGCGAGGCACTCCCACACGCGCACAGCCTGTATCATACAGTACGCAAAGCAGCTTGTTCTCCAGAGCTTCCCCATGAGACACCCAGTGACTCGGTCACATGACCTGCCCTCCCCAAACAGGACAGAAGAGAAAGGGGACAGCGGGTGGGGGGTGGAGGTGGGGGGTAGGGGAAGGTGGAGTGACGAGAGGGGAGGCAAGATAAGTGCTGATTCAGAGACACGGTGGCTGCTGGGGCTCTGAGGAATCCGTTAATCAAATACAGCACAGCAGAGCCATTTGTCTTAGGTGCGTCTTGCCTCCACCCTGCTGCACAGAGAGCGCTGGATGCTGCATCAGCAAGCCCCCGCCACGGAGAGCCGGCCGCGGTCCGCCTGGCTCACCAGCCCAGTGACGGCTCACCCCCCGGGCAGAGCTTTCACGGTACATTAGAGGGCCGCTGTAGTGCCAGGAGGCGACATCGCGCTTAAGCCCCTAACTGCTGCCCTGTCATGTGACCTCAGCACCAACGACACCGCTGGCTCCCCTGTCATGTGACCTCAGCACACACGCTGGGCTCGTTCTCTGAGTCCTAATGGTTCTGCCAAGGCCTGCTTGTTTAGAGACAGAGAAGCTATAAACCCAAAAAAGGAGCTCTCCTGTTTATAATGGCAGCACCCCCACGCCTCCAGCCCCCAGCCCCCAGCCCAGAGGTAAACAGAGACACGAGGCACATCTGAAGCTTAACAGGGAAGCAGTGTGAGCGCCCCCCCGAGACAGGGCGGGCCCAGGCGCTGAGGCCGGCAGCTGGTCAACTTGCCTGCTGCCCTCTGTAGGGCGGTGAGTTCAATCAGCGCCACCTCATAGAACATCTTCTCCGCCTGGATGAACTGCAGAGCCTTCACATCTGTTTATGACGGTCAAGGAGCAATTAGAAATCATTTGTCAAAAACAGGTACGTGACCCAGGTTTAGCAGATAAAAAGCACCCCCCCCATCCCTGTAAGACAACACCTCTGGGCATATGAGGAGTGAACCAGATCGCTTCCTGGAAGGGAGAGGAGCCAGAGTAAACAGTTATGTTATCACTTCGGGATGGAGTTTCCGACCGCACGTGTCTTGGCTGTGTGACAGACCGGTGATGCACCGACTGTATCCCTCAAACAGTGACATGCCCAGAAAGCACACAAGCCCAGTGACAAGCCGCTCTCTCTGGGCGAGCGGCTCTCAGTCCTGGCTTCGTCGTAGCCATATTCACCCATTTGTTTTTTGGAACCAGACACAAATTGGCGACTACGGCAGTGTTTGATGATGCCTCTCAGTGCATCCTGCATTAACATCAAGGAGGAGAGGCTTTGGGATCGGACCAGCAGAATGGCCCATTAGCAACCTCGCTCTATGCTATCCACTCCTCTCCTATGACCCAATAGCGATGCAACAGGTCTCCATCTCTCTGCCCGTGTCTGAGCCCATCTGTAAACAGACCCGAATGGCCCTGCCTTTTACTGAGATATTTCACAGATTTTCCACTGTCGGATCAAGCAGGACACATGGCAGTTTAATTTAACACTGGCCTCTGTAAGCACCCTCCAAAAAGAGAACACTTCCTCAGGGTAATGATGACATTTAATGACAGTAACTGGAAAAAATCAGAGGAAAAGATCAAGCATCTAAAACAGAATTTAAAGTGGCCGCTTGTCAAAGGCATATCTTCCCCCCAAGTTCCCGGGACAGCATAAATGAGAGTGACCCTTAATGCTCAGAAGCGTCTCCTACCTGTTCCTAACCCCCCCGTTTAACAGAGGAAGGGCAGGAGCCCTGCAGACGCCAGCAGGCATTCCCGTGTGTTGTTGTTTTGATCCTCTGGCTGGGCCGGCCCTTCGGAACATCATTAGGGCAGTACACAGAGCGGCTGTGTGCTGACAGTGAGGACTTTCAGGCATGGTGATTAAAACATCATCAGTAACAATCCCAAAGCACTTTGCTCAAGCTGGGCTAAAGTAGGGAAGCCTAGTGTTTTATTTAATTGAATTAACTTCAAACAGATGATAGTTCATCAGGCAGTTTACTTAAGGCAACGTTTCAGACAATCCCAGACAATGTACGTTTTACCGCAAGCTTAGGAGGGCACAAAAATGTAGACCGTTGTGGGGGTCCCTAGGACCAGGCTGGGAAACACAGAGTTAAAAGCCAGAGCAAGGTCTCCCAGCGAGCCAGCTGATGCTAACACCTGCTGATTCTCTGCCTGAAACTCTGCCGTTGAACATCAGCAGCAGGATGCGTCCTGAGTTTTTTTTTCACTGCCTCATAAATACGTAACTGGTCCAATAATGTGAGCAGTTACTGAGGTACCTTTGGTGGCTTTAGGGAAATAACATCCAATTGACAGGAGACAGAAGATTCCCCTGAAGATAGTGATGGCAATGTCTGCACACAGCCTGCAGACTGATGTCCATTTACGGTTATAGACACAAGGGCTGAAGCACTTTGCAATTCCTGTGCGCCTCCATTTTTATCCAGCTGGAACCATCCCACCCCATCACAGGTCTGTCAGGAGAGGGGCTAACCCTCTTCACCATGATCATCAACATCACCACTCAGGGTCCAGCACTAATGAGCCTCCTGCTAATTATAATGTATGAAAAACTTCAGATGCACCATGGTAAATCTTGCTAGCAGGAGCTGAATGTAGGAGATGAGGAGAAGAGAATGCATGCCACTTTACCCAGAATTCCACCCGGAGCTCAGACCCACTGCACCTGGCAGAACCAAACACATAATTATTCACTCCTATGTAATTTGGGACTTCAAGATCTGCATCTGATTTAAAGGGCCAGTGACCTAACATCATCCAGGCTGCAATGCTACATACTGTACTCATATCTGTCAATCTATTTATCCATCCATCAATCCATCTATCCATCCATCCATCAACAAAGGATATGATCAGGGGATAGGAACCGGTGATCTTCTGATCCTAACCCATTCATCCTAACCCACTGAGTCACACAGTGTCCCCCAGGCATGCGCATGCACGCACATGCACGCACACGCACACACACACACACACGCACACACACACACACACACGCACGCACATGCACACACACACATGCACGCACACGCGCACACACGCACGCACACACACGCACACACACGCACACACGCACACACGCACGCACACGCACGCACACGCAATAGACACAGTCCTTTCCTTATGGAGACTCGTGACTCATTCATACGGGGATAACCCTTATTCCAGCTTTGGCACCATAACCCTTTCGCAGCCCTAACCTTGCTCATAAGTAACCAAACAAAATGCAAGACTTTTGGCATTTTAAACTTTTTGATTGCATTCACAGATTATTATAAAATTGAGGTTATCCATCATGGGGACTCTCCATTTATTTCTATGAACTTAACTGTAATCTCAACTATGACAGCCTTAACCATAAATAACCACACAAAATATGAAACTTTTTTGTTTTTTTGATTGCAATCACAGATTTTTTTTTTTTATAAAACTGAGTTTCCCCTTATGGGGACCGAAAAAATGGTCTGCACAACATCCAAAAAGCCAGTTTTTATCACAATGTAGGGACATTTAGTGCCCTACAATGTAAAATATACATTTCCCACAGACAGACAGACAGACACACACACACGCACACACACATAGCCTGATAGCAGCTTACAGGTTTCTAAATAACCACTGTCTTTACACAGTGAGATGTTCTACATGCCTGTTCACCTGCAGTGAGGCTGGTGGTCCCAGTTACTTCCCTCTCATTACCACTGACCTCTGGATGGGAGACCAGTCTCACCCGACCTTCAGGAAGGGAAACCTGCCTCACCTGAACTTCAGGAAGGGAGACCAGCCTCGCCCGGCCTTCAGGATGGGAGACCAGCCTCACCTGTACTTCAGGACGGGAGACCAGCCTCGCCTGGCCTTCAGGAAGGGAGACCAGCCTCACCTGAACTTCAGGAAGGGAGACCAGCCTCACCTGAACTTCAGGAAGGGAGACCAGCCTCGCCCGGCCTTCAGGATGAGAGACCAGCCTCACCTGAACTTCAGGACGGGAGACCAGCCTCGCCCGGCCTTCAGGACGGGGGCCAGTGAGCTCCATGGTGCCACCAGCCCCCGCTCTAACAGCTCCAGGCAAAACTACCATCTCAGTGGGTAGGCCCAGCTGACCAATAGGAAGAGGCTGACTCAATGCTTCTAAAACAGCAGCTCCAGCTGGCCTCAGCACAAAGAGTCCTCCTGGAGTGCAGATAATGCGAAATCGGGAGTGGAGCTCGCCCCCGGGAGGCCAGCACCTGTGTGACCCGCACCTCTTACGGGCGCGGGGGCCGCAGAGCTGCTGGCCGTTCTCACATGCTGACTGGCCCCATCCCCAACAGCTTGGAGCACACAACACGGAACGCAGCTGATCACTGCCTCCGCTGCGCATTACTGAGCCAAACGGGGCTCCGGGTGGAGCAGCTTGGTGTGGCCCGAGGCCGGCGCCAGGCCGACGGTGCTCTGACGCGCAGCGTGAAGCACACCCTCATACCTGCAGGGTCACGGAGCCTCCAGCATTGGCCCCTCTCTGTGGCTCCATTGCCCAGCACTGCTACTCTGAAAAGGATACAGTTCTTCTCCTCGATGAAAAGCTCAGCAATCTGTAAGAGGGGGGGGGGGGGCGTGTCACACAGGTGATTTAGGAGCTCTGTGGCGGCATTTCGCTTACGGCTGAAGGCACAGAGCCGACCCTGGCATCCCGTGAGATCTCGCAGCTGAAAACAGAACAGAGGCTGGCATCCTCGCTAAGCTCAGCAAAAGAGCTTCCCGACAGCAGCCCTGAGAACAATTTCTCTCCCTGCGGGGAGAATAAAATCCTCCCATTAGAGCTTCACCAAGGTGCCCCGTTTACATCTGAAAGCCGTGTCCGAGCTGCTCTGGGCTCAGCAGATATAGTGCACACGCAGTCCGGGAGCAGGGAGGCGCCGGGGACTCTGCGCTGTGTCAGGATCTGCCGCAGGCGGCCGGCTGGGCTAAAGATAGTGCTCCCGCTTACCTTAATGTCCGCCGCGCGAGTGCGCTCGCCTCCCTGTCACGGCGCCTTTTATTGCAGCGCGAGCCAAATGCATGTCATGCGACGCACTTCACATGCGGCCTATTTTGGGCTCTGCCGCTCTGCTCCCGGCCCGCTGACGTGTTTCCAGGCAGCCGGCGTGGCACAGAGACCGGGGAAAGCAAACAGGACACGTGTCCCGGGAGACCATCCCCCGCATGCGGGCCCGGGAGCCAGATCAGACCAAACAAAAACAAACCCCCCCCCACAGTGTTTCTACGGAGACATTGACATTTTCAGTTTGGTCAGAACTTCATCACGTGAGCTGATCCCCCATCAATCTGTGGTTCAGTGACGGGACAGGAGAGCACAGAGCAAACACACGGCACGTCAGCGCCGCCTGCCAATAGCATCACATTATCATAATGACCTCAGCTGATGAATCTCTAATTTTAATAGGTCGGCTACATCCTCATCTCAAGGTCATCCTGGGAATAGGGATGAAGGGAGAAGGAAATCCACCACGATGAAAACGCAGCGAGCATGAAGATGCCTGATATAATGTCAAGCATTCAGAAGAGGATGAGAGCAGATGGGGGCAGCACATTCTGGTGCAATGAAAAAGGACTCAAGACTGCTCCGGTCCAGGCACCTGTTCATCCCATCATTCACCCCTCCATCCATCCCTCCATCTTTCCATCCACCCTGAGCCGGGCACAGGGCCCACCGGCGGCAGGCTCACCTGGTGCAGACAGTTGGGCAGCGAGGGGAAGCTGTGGACATGGGGCAGCCCCAGCAGGCAGCTGAGGAAGCAGTGCAGAGCCGCCTGCGACTCGCCCTGCTGCTGGAGCCGGCCGCCCAGCTCGAAGAGACCCTCCCTCCCCCCACTCAGCATGGCGAGCCCCCCATGGCGGCACCCGGGCCGGCCAGGAAACGCCGCCGCGTCCAGAGGCGAGAAACTGCAGGAGAAGACGGCCCGTGGCGATGCGTGCGGAGAGCACGGGGCTGTCCCGGCCTTCAAGGGCAGGCTCCGGGAAGGCGGCCGTCTGGGGCTAGCCGTCCGGAAAAGGCAGCTCCATCCTCCCCTCTGCACGGCAGAGCCAGCCTGCCGGCAAGACGGCGGGGCCTGGCGATTGACAGGGATCTGGGCCAATCCCTGCACGAGACACACGCTGTACCGCCGCCCGCGTGAGCTGTCTCACATGTGACAAATGGGAAGTCGCTCCACAAACGGCCAGGGAGGGGGGGAGCAGGGCTCCATTTAAAGGCACAGACCTCTGATTTAGGGAGAGCCGCGCTGCGCTCTGCTGCTATCGGCGTATGTTTAATGCTCCAGGGGTGCGTGTGCGCGCCGCTCTCACTGCGTGAATTATTAAAGGGAAACATGACTGCAGAGAGCTAATGTAATCCCTCTTTACAGGGCAGCGGCCCATACGGGAGCCCCGGACGAAGGCCCAGCAGAGCTCGGCCGCGTGGCAGCACCGTGCCCGGAGGCAGGCGGGGGTGACACCGCACCAGCATATCGCTGAGCAAACATGCACAGGCAATATTTACAAGGAGGGCAGGGAGTCCATCTGCGTTTGGCTTTCCTGTGTAATCAAGGTAAAAGGGTCATAAATATAAGCGTGCTGCTTAAGTGGATGCGCATTCGTCCAAGATACGGGGGGCCGCAGGGAGCTTGCATGCATTGCGGAAGCAACCACTCATCCTGAAGGGGGGAGAGGCAGAAATGCGACAGAAAAACTGTGGCCAGCTAGCCAACGCGTCATGACCCCTCGTTCTGCTCCAGAGTCGCTCACGTGACCATTTAAGGAGGTTAAAGACCCAGTTCTGGTTAAATGGGCCGTTAGTGGAGGCCCAAGGCTTAAAGGAGGTGACTATGTGTGCAGTTAGGGCCCCTGTGGAGCATCCAGCAGCAGCGCTCCTCCTGATACAGCACCTCCTGATACAGCTCCTCCTGATACAGCACCGCATTCAAGGCTGAAAACAGGATTTAGTTCTGGGCTGGGGGGGGGGGGGCGTGCTTCTGTAAGAACTGTATGAAAATCGCTATTTTAAACACCAGCACTTCTCGTACCAAAATGAGAGGGCACAGAATGAAGGAGGGCTTAAAGGGAGCCGCGAGCCAGTGAAGCCCAGGGAAATATCAGATTTAAAGGGAAACGAGGCACCAGACTAAGAGAATGAAACAAAGACGCAGAGCCTTTGACAGGCCAACGACCCTCATCTCTCACTCGGAGGATGTACCGAACCAAGGCTGCCCAAAGCCATTGCTCTCCTAGGAAACAAATCCCTTAGAGAAACAGAAGCGGAAAAGAGCGGAAATCTCGCCCCCCGAGGAGATCTGGGCCCCATTGTCTCCTGCGACAGGTCTTCAGGCCTGCCGTCCATGGGCCCATTGTCTCCTGCGACAGGTCTTCAGGCCTGCCGTCCAGGCCCAGCGGCACTTACAGAGTTTCCATTTGACATTAACGCTCTATGTGACAATGTCACACAATCCCCAAGTGCAACCAAAAGACACCAAGATAAAATCGACAATCCAGGCCCCCGGGTTTCCCAGTGCCGTCTGGGGACGGCCTGCTGGGCCATCAGTCGTCAGCAGTCACCACCGTCATCCGAGAGCTTTGGCAGGACTCAATGGAGGGCCGGCCGAGCAGAAGGCCAGCCCGTGTTAGGTGGTGACGTGAGCTGCTCTCTGCTCGGCAGCATGAGCATGGAAACGGGGGACGGAGCCGGAACGATAGCGGAATCAAACCTGCCACTTCTGTAGTGTAAGCGGCCGCTCCTTACCCAGCATGCCGCTCTCCACCTCAGCCAGCCCGGCACTCCTGTATCGATTTCCACTTCCTTCCTGAATTTTGGCCGCAATTTCACCGGATGCGCGAGGGAGAGCAGCGAGGGAGAGCAGCGAGGGAGAGCAGCGAGGGAGAGCAGCGAGGGAGAGCAGCGAGAGCGGCGATACGGCCCGCGTGTTTTATTAGTGCATCGACTGGCATTCAAGCGGCCTTACGACGGGAATTTCCCTGTAATTGCACTATTGATCAGCTAAATGAAGGCATCGGTATGACTGGGGGGGCTTCAGCCAAAGACCCCCCCCCCCCCCCCACCACCCAAAGACAGCTCACACACTCATTCATGTGCATAATGTTTAAACATCCTTTGAGTGGATTTATGAAAGAAAGCCTTGCTTAATTATCATTAAGGCATGATGCTCTCTATATCATTCGCCCAAACTGCAGTGTTCATTCTAATTCACAGAAGACACGCCTTGCTGGCACTTCTTTCGACCTTGACGCAGGTGACCCCAAGCTGGATAGCACTCTCTGAAAGCTTGGGCGCATTGGGCTGCGTCTGTGGTGACGGCACAGGCAGGTTCATGGAGAGGGAATTAACAGGAACCATTCTGGGATTGGACCGAGGCTCCCTAACTGGGCGCTAACTTAATACTCACCACCCGACGGCAACATCTGGCCACAACAGCTGCAGCTGGAAACGCTGACCTGCTCTTGTGCTCTTGCACTCAGACCGAACCACTTAATTACACTGTTCACCACCGTTAATGAACACCGAAAAAGACGGTTTGCTAAACAGCCAGATAAAGTCACGGTGAAACATCCCAGTGTGATCAGGCAGACTTCCTTCTCCATGTAATACGACTCACCAGCCATCGTCCGAGGTTTTTGTCCGAACCTCAGCCGAGATAAAAATGCCTGTGTGCCTCAGTCTGTTCCACACCAGCACATCTGTTGAGGAGAGCCCAGCCCGCTCAGATAAATCGCCTCTATATTTAGGGCCCGAACGTGATGTAGAGAAAAGGGTCTCGGGGGATGAAGGACATTAAAATAGCAGCAGCTATTTTCCCAGTGTGGCCCTCTTCACAACGAACAGATTTGGCACAATCTCTCCGAAACCTGCTTTTCCAGAGGTCACTGCATAAGTAGTTTTGGGGCTAACATGCAAGAGAGAGATGGAAAAATAAAGGTTTTCTAAAATGTGCATCACAAAGCTTCACTTTGTCTCAGAGGACCTCATTGCAGGAGGACTGCTTTACTGTAAATATATTCACCACCAGACTGCTGACGTTTACGGCTGAAAACCTTAAAATTCTGGAATTGTCAATGATCTGGATTGTGGAGTATGACAGGAATAAGGAAATCAATGTCAATAACTCTTCTACAACTAGCAGTGTGAACCAAGACCAAAAGCAGCAGGGAGAACCAAGACTGAACTGACCCTGAGGATCAGCAGGGAGGGCCAAGCCTGACCTGATCTCAGAGAAGCAGCAGGGAGGACCAAGACTGACCTGAGCTCAGAGAAGCAGCTGGGAGGACCAAGACTGACCTGATCTCAGAGAAGCAGCAGTGAGGACCAAGACTGACCTGATCTCAGAGAAGCAGCAGGGAGGACCAAGACTGACCTGAGCTCAGCTGCAGCTGGGAGGACCAAGACTGACCTGATCTCAGAGAAGCAGCTGGGAGGACCAAGACTGACCTGATCTCAGAGAAGCAGCAGGGAGGACCAAGACTGACCTGATCCCAGAGAAGCAGCAGGGAGGACAAAGACTGACCTGACCCTGAGGAGCGGCTGGGAGAACCAAGACTGACCTTATCTCAGAGAAGCAGCAGGGAGGACCAAGACTGACCTGATCTCAGAGAAGCAGCTGGGAGGACCAAGACTGACCAGACCCTGAGGAGCGGCTGGGAGGACCAAGACTGCCCTGATCTCAGAGAAGCAGCAGGGAGGACCAAGACTGACCTGACCCTGAGGAGCCGCTGGGAGGACCAAGACTGACCTGATCTCAGAGAAGCAGCAGGGAAGACCAAGACCGACCTGACCCAAGGGAAGAAGCAGGGAGGACCAAGACTGACCTGACCCCAGAGAAGCAGCAGGATGGATGCCTGACAAGCTGCTCTTTGTCTACAGAGCCTCTGTCCTTTATAGGATCTGCCTTACTGCTTTCTGCCTACAGAGACAGTTTTACATGCTGCATGTAATCAGTAATAAACACTTCCTCCATCTGTTTCCTTTTTAGTTAATTAACTGACCTCTGAGCATCTAAGTATGTTTAGGAGATAAAGCCTCTGAAGGAGCGGCAGGACAACGGGGAAGCACTGGGCACACTCTCCTACCCTACACCCCCGCCCCCACTACCAAAGCCATCACTGCGCCCTAGTCAGATGGAGCCAGACCCTACACCCCTGCCCCCACTACCAAAGACATCACTGCGCCCTAGTCAGATGGAGCCAGACCCTACACCCCCGCCCCCACTACCAAAGACATCACTGCGCCCTAGTCAGATGGAGCCAAACCCTACACCCCCCCCACTACCAAAGCCATCACTGCGCC
>JAODKM010000025.1:14949856-14961464 GCA_026780845.1 Petrocephalus sullivani
CTTCTCCCCCCCCGCAGGGATCGAGAGCGGGCCCCCCCTTCTGCCCCCCGCCCCCCCCCCCCCCAGATCCCCAGAGCTGCAGCCCTGGGTTGGTACTGGCCCAGTTTCCGGTTCTGCCCTTCACGTTATCAGGGTCAGACACCAGTGAGTTCTGATTAGCCAATCAAATTAGGAAGCTGGTTTATGAAGCATCTGCAAGGAGTTAAATTCCGCGGGCTCAATGGATGATTCGGCACGTACGTACTGAGCACGCTCCTCATTACCGTCGCATGTCAGAAAGCAAGGGTGTCGGTGGACCAGAGGACACGTGCGTGCCGGCTGGCAAGCGGCGCGCTGCTTTTGGGCCAGTCCACCAGCGGGGAGGGCGTCGGTGGAGAGAGCAGGGGCCGAGCTCGATGCTGCAATTCTGAGATAAAGAGGACCCGGGAGGAAACAAGGCACGCCAGATGGGCGTCTGTCTCCCAGGAGACAGCATAGGCCAGAAGTGTGTGTTTGCTTCAGTCAAGCAGGACTTCATAAACAACACAGCAAGACACTGTGGGAAAAACAGTCAAACATCAATCAAACAGCGTAACTAAAGAATAAGCATCTGGCGGCATTCCAGCATGATGCGTGTGCCCCTGTGCATCATGTGACCATAAGGGATGGCTGCCAGTGGCAGATAACAGGGCTCTGTGTGTCTCATCTTACGTACAGACCTCAAGACAAGCTCAAGACATAACAGCCTTGAAGATTCAGGGCTGTACCTCATGACAACAAGTTGAACAAAAGCTCCATAACTTCTGTTACCCTGGGTCATCGCTCATCTCACCGGACATAAAACCATGTGACCATGTGACCTTACAGACTGCACTGTCCCTCACGCCGTCTCCCAAATCATGCCATCGCCAAATCGGAAAGGCCCACTAATGTCCCTCCTGGGGGCTGTATTTGTAAAGGAAATTTACCCGCAGAGACACTGACTTCCAGTAAAGGCTGGTGTACATCTGCACAGCCTGGTCTCCCCATGACTGCTGAGGGATCCTCATGAATTCCGATGTGGCAAACTGCGCCACAGAAATGCATGCAGGTCACCTCCCCGAAAACATGCAGCCTACTTAAGACTGTGCACGTGACTTGGGAATCATTTTTGCTTGATTGAAGGTAATTTACCTAACTTTTTACTACATTACTACATTTTACATTCAGCTAATTTTTCTTCTAGCAGTGGATTATTCATTCTGAAAGTCACATGTGAATATTTTCCATTTAAACCAGCCCTCCCATCTCCTCCGCCCAGATTCCCTGCTGGCTCGCATCTCCACCTCTGGCTAAGCTGGTTCCTTCTTCGGGAGCAACTTCACCCTCCCAGCAGGATGCAGCCAACGAGACGTGGAGGTGGACACCTGCTGCTCGGCCTAGGCAGACTGGGTAAAATGACACCCACCAGCTTCCAGAACCACTTACATCTCTGACCCCCCCCCCCCACTCCAAAACCAGGGCGAGGAGCTGTAGTCTGCAAGGCTCTCGCGCGTTCCATTTGGGGCACCCTGACTTGGGCCACACACAGGTTTACCTACTACTGGAGGCTAGCTGTGAAGCATTCTGATCAGTCTTTTTATTTTTTTTTTTTATTCGTTTTTATGTTTAGCAAATTCCTGTGTTTTATTCTTTGCTTTCGTGCAGCACTTTGGTTCAACTTTGCTCATGTTTAAATGTGCCTGATAAATACGCCTGGTTTGAGGGGCGAGTCACATGGACGCCGTGCAGGTGAGGCATGCGCTCGGTAACTGCAGAGGCCGTGAGACTGAGCACAGGACCATCTTCATCACTCCTTTGGCCCCGGCCGTTGTTCGCATTCACTCTGCATTTCAGCGCCTTGTTAAACAGGAGCAGCAATATAATCTACCTCTGCAGCCCCAAGGAGCTCCATCTACTGCCCTGTATGAGGGGCCAGGGGACCCGCGTGGGTGTGCGAGAGACACACAAACCCCCGGTCTGACCGGAAGGCCGGAATTAACAGTAAGGCTGGTGCTGACATACAGGGGGAAGTGGATCTTACCTGAGGGAGAGGGACAGGAGCACCGGGTGGGCTGCTGGAGAACATTAAGAAGTGAAGGGACCTTCATGAGGTGTTTCATGGGGCCGAGGCAAACTGCTTCAGGGCTTTGGAAGGTGTGCTGTACCCCCTGGCAGTAAAAGGTTAGCTGGCCTCCACTCCGCCAGTCCCGGAGTCTCCCAAATGTCCTCCCCCCCCCACCTTTTATCTTCCTGCTCCAGTTCGGCAGGGAGGGCGTGTAAAATTTTATCAGCCAGAAAATCTAGTCTGTTTTTCAAACGGCCCCATTTAACAGTCCTCACCGAAGTGGCCATTTTACATGCGAGCGGGCACTCTGCTCCTCTCCACCCGGCACTCCATAAAAACAGAGCGTCTTTCTGCTGACGAGACGCCATCCGGCGCCAGGCACTGCAAGACCCCTGATTATATACTTATCTGCTAGTACGGTAATGACCCCAGGAGCTGCTCAGATGTGTAACACTGCACAGTTAACCTCATTACCCCACGGTTAAAAAGCTGCTTCTGGAAACGGCCGAGAGTGACCTCATCCGAGATGGACTGCACTCGCCCTGCTTGTCCTCCATATTTTTCTGGCCGGCTGCCACAGCAAGGCCCCCCTGAGCCTTATCAGTGCCCCCACATCCCCCCGCGCTTCTCAGGTGCTCAGCAGCAACCACCAGCTCAAGGGCAGGCGATGGAGAATGCGCCCCATTTACGGCAAGCCCCCCCACCCCCCGCCACCGGGTTCAGTGGAGGGGAGGCGGCATCTCTCGGCTCGCTTATAGGCTAACAGGCTCAGCCTCCTCTCCCCCTGGGGCCGAGCACAGATGCCCAGTTATGACTCACTGTCACTGGACTGTATTATTGCAGCTTCCGTCCTGTACGTAAAGCGCGGCTTCCGCAGATTACAGCACTTATCACGCTTAATCGAGTGCGGTGCAGCTTTTCACAGCCCGTTCCTCCTTTTCGTGATCCGACGTGCTCCTGGAAGCACAGCTCAGTTCTGGATCTGGAGAGGACAGAGCAGCTCCTCCTCACCGCCAGTTCTTTGAACCCCCGAGAGTGATGGCAGAGCACCACCACGAGGCTGCTCTGTATAAGGAGGCCCTGCTCCTCACATCACTCAACACTTCACTCTCCCATCATGCACAGTCTCCCATCTCCTTGAAATCTTCCCCCAGCCACATATGATCGAGAAAATATATCACAGATTATAATAATTTAAGGGCTAATATCTGTCCTGGCTTGGTCCCATTACGGATGACCTCATCTTCATTGCCGGAGAGCAGACAGTCTGCGGATGGCTGTCCCTTCAGCTCCCACACAGGCTGCCAAGAGTCCAGCTCTGGCTTTTATTACATCATTAAGAAGCAGAATGAGTCCCCAGACCAATAGGTGAGCAAATCATCTTCCTGCATAAAACCCAATTAGGCTTCTCTGGCAGCAACCAGTCGCACGACTCTAGTCATTAATGGTAAATATGGGTCTTTTGTTTTTAGCTAATTGTCTGTAATCGGTTTAAAATGTCCCCATCCTGAGATATGTACTCCTGTGACCTACTAGGCATATTTGAGCATGAATGGGAGAGCTCTGGGGTCAAAAGCTTATGGGCGCTCTGCTGAGATCCTGAGAACAGGTGACATAGGACCAGGAAGAAATGGATAAGGGTTTTTAATGCCCCCCCCCCCTATAACACTGCTACCCCAACCTTGTGAAAAGCCACCAACAGGAGGAGACAGACTGACCTTTCACACAATCTACTGAGTTAGTCAATACCCAATAGCGCGAGGCCAGTGCATTCATGTACAGGACAAACCCCAGCCGTGTCGGCCAAAGGCGGAAATGTCAAGTGCGGCTGGAGAGAAAATCCATCCGGCGACAGCCATTGACTTTTCCCAACAGCTCCATGTGCAAATATCCACCCGGTGAAACACCACGAAAGCAACCTGGCTCTGCTCCGTGCTGGGGGGAGATTACAGGAACATAAAACACCCAGCTTCCCTTCCCATTCTCCAAGTCTTGATTCCTGATCCTCAGCCTCATGTTAAAAGGTTCTCTGGAAATCAGACCTCACAGATCTGGCCACGTCCTCCAGTCCTGTTTGCTGAGTATTGTCGCTTGATGGAACTGACAGCGTGAGACATTCATTGCTCCTTGTTCTATTCCTCTGTCACATGACAGAGAAAATAACCAACAAGAAAGATTTCATTACAAAGTGATTCCCTTTGTTGTTTTAACATCATAATGAAGCCTGATATAGCTGCTGTCAGCGCAGAGGTCTTCAGGAGACCTTGCCCGGGTCACACAGGCCCTCTTTTGCCCTGACAAAGGCTTCCTGACCACAGAAAAGTGTTATTTATGATGACGTCAGGGTGGGCGTGTTTATCGCAGAGCTCAATAATGAGTCTCGCGTTCTTCAAAGGTGAAATACACAATGCTCGCCCCTGAGCCATCGTGCCCGTAAAACACAGAGGTCATGAAGCATTAAGACGGCTCCACGTGCATCCATAATGCATGCTGCACCACGATTATACACACGACAGGTCAAAAGCGAAACATTATTCTTACCCTGTGTATTTTTAAGGAAACTGCCTCTGGAACGATGGCAAAATCCTAAGCAGGGACTTTGTCAGAACGGGAGAGCAGACGCTGGAAGATGCCTGTCACAGATCTGCCATGAAGCAGTAGCTGATGTCGGCGTCCTGCGGCTCTGCCCAGGCCAATCCCAGCACAGCCCGAGCTGCAGCTTAGAAAGCCAGCTAGCGTGTGCATTATCCTACTGGGCTCCGTCTCGTATTCGGAATCTGATGACCTCGACTTCTGACTAATGTCCTCGGAGCACAAAGTGATCCCAGGAGCTCCTCACCTGCAGGGTCCTTCTGCTGCCCCCATCCCACCCCCATGTTCTGCTGCTTCCGCCGCGTCTGCTTCAGAATTGAGTCATTTTTTGGAGCAGGGGTGATCTGCTGCAGGGGGTGGGTGGTTCTTCTTGTGCAAGGTGGGGGGGGGGGGGCTGTAGATTGATGGCGTCTCTGATTGCAAGGAAGTGTGTGATAAGAGTTGAGGGAACAGGAGCTCCCCTGGGCTGCCAGGCACGTTAGCTAGCAGGGCTGCCCCAGGAGCGCGTGGCACGTCCGGGATAGTCCTGGCTGCCCCCACCTGCCGGCCGGCCTTGCAGAAAGGCGCCACCTCGCAGGTTTGGCAGTCACAGGGAGGCGGGGAGGTGCTGGGCTGCCACCTGATACGTCTCGGTCCCCTTCATCTGCTAGTGAAACAAAGATTTTAATTATAGCCCCACGCTGCCCTTCTGCAACACCTCTTCCCCCACCAGGGGAGCCCCCACTGCTCCTCGATGTTAATATGGCCGCACAAATTAAGACTTTAATAGACCCAGCCTTATGTCGGCCCTCGATGCCTCCGTCTGAGCCAGGTGGGGGCTGCAGGACTTCCCTGAGCTTCACTACGCCTCAGGCTGCCCTCCCCAATACGGCCTTGGGACCCATCAGGGAAGCCCCTGCCCCCACCCCCTTTTACGGGTCTCAGGGTGGGCCCCAAGGGCTCATAAAGAGGGGGTCTTTGATTTTACTGTCCGCCAAGCCCTTTGTTAACTGGGCCGGTCAAGGTAATTAATAACCAGGCAGATGAAATTTCAGTGGGCTAGGTCCACAGGGCCTGAAGCCGGGAGGCCTGAGAACGGCACTCGTTACCCCCCCCTGCTGGAGGCCTGCCGTAACGCAGACAGAACTGCGTTCGTAGCGGCCTTTATGCCCAGCGCTGCTCCGCGGTATTAATTCTGAGTGTGGCATTTCGAGTACTCTAACTAATATTGACTTTGCTTTTTTTCTCCGTCTTTGAAGCGGTGAATTCCGCATCATGTTTCAGCACCAGGCGACAGATTAATGTTTCATATCACCATGGGGTTTCGCAGCCGGCTCTGCTTTTAATGAGACCCTAAATGAAATCCCTCTCGATTTCCCTGCCCGCCGTGATGTGGGGCAGGAGCGGCGCACAGCAAACGCATCGCAGAAGGTTAGACGTTGGGCTGTGGACACATCCGGCAGAGTCTAAAATCCATTTAAAGGATCCTTGCCTTGCAACTGATCAGAGATTTGTTTCACTACTAGCTAAATGCAACTAAAGATAATTACATGATTAAATAATGAGCAAGGAAATCACTCCCCCCAGCGCAAACCTGCGCAGGATAAACAGTTGGAAGTAGGCTGGAAATCTTTTGATGGATGGATGGATGGATGGAGGAGGAACAATGGTAGTGCTGCTGAAGGAGAAAAAGAGCCCAGAATGCCTTTTCCAGAAACAACAATGATGGTAGGCAAAAAAAATCTGTCAAGGAGTACCTGTCAAGTCCTTCTACAGGAAACACCATTACAGACATAAATGAATGAATGTATGTATGAATTCATTTTATTACAAAGACTAACATCTAAGGAACAATTATTATATTTTTCAAATATTGATTTTATATAAAAAGTACATTACAATCAATTATGTGTCCACTATTATGGACATTATGCATTGATAGTGACTTTTCATATACAACCCAGATCATACTATATAGTTGTAAAAATTCTTCTAAAGCAATATTATCTCTGTAAATGCTGATTTCTGTTATACAGGCAGTCCCCAGGTTACGAGCAAGATCTGTTTCCTAAGTTGAATTTGTAGGTAAATAGAAGAAAAATTGTATTAATACAGTACAACAGGTAACTAAATAAAATAAGTTACTTACTGTACCTCGAGCCAATGAACCACTGAAGTTGCACAATGTTTTCAAAAGCACCACATAGTGCATGCATTCGTTATTAAGAACCACTGCATTTAACTGGAATTTTTTATATAGTAGGCTTTATGGCAGTCCTTTGGTAAATATGAGTCAGACATCTCTAACTCAGGGCTGCCGTAACTGTTATTTACATATTTTACAGTGTGTTTGGTACAAAACATTATTTGTTGTGTAGATGAGGTCTGTTGTGCTAGATCTATTCAACGTTTAGTTCTTAGCATCATAGTTTGTAGAGGTTGTGGCCAGCACATGCTATAGAAGCCTACAGGATCATGGAGGAGATTCCTTCTGAGTCAAGTGAGGACAGTGAGACTGCTGATGAACGGAAGATGCAAGCAGGCATCAGGACAGGAACATACTGGTTAGCAGAGGAAGGTCTTAAGTACCAATCCTTCACACCTTGAAACAGCAGCATATTAATGGCACAGGCACAAGCAGAATTAGCCGGAGCACAGCTGAAAGTGAACAGTGAGACGCCTGCTGTCCACCAGAGTGAGACGCCTGCTGTCCACCAGAGTGAGATGCCTGCTGTCCACCAGACTGGACACATGAATGACTTTTGGCAAAAGCCATATTTAAAAATAAAAAAATAAATTAATAAAAATACATCAAATATTTTTCATTCCTAATGAAAGATAGGCTAGAAAAAAAACAGGTTCTCATACGTCATGCATGGAAGGGTTAATAGCTGATTAAGTGATGTTACTGTATGTCTGACAGAGAACCCATCGCCTGGGAGAAACTTACTGAGGCATAAATAGATTGAAGCAAAATTTTCTTTACAATGTACTTTTTAAATGGTTATTAAACTATGCTGGGAGCCTATAATAGGGAAGGTGAATCCCCAGCCCACTGTATGGCTTCAAGGTCCCGCAGTACATACAGATTTGCACGTGCCGATTGCATGCTGTCAGAAGACAAACCGAAATCTCTTCGGTGTGATAGGCAAAGACAATTTCAGGGGAACCGGGAGACAGAGCCGTCCAATCTATGCCCGAGTGCAATTTGCCACTGAGCCACCCAGTCTACGCCTGAGTGCAATTTGCCGTTATTGAAGTCAATCTGCGGGAGGCCAGGTGATGTTAGCTGACGCCTTTGTCTCTTTATCTCCTTTGCCAGGTTCATGTTAAGCCCCCCATGCTGCTCTACAGCTTCGCCTGATGCTACTCATGCGCTTTAACACAAGTGATTCTTTCGACAATAAAGCTGGGCTACTGTTTTAATTCCCCATTTGTAAGAGTCAATTTTACTGTGCACTCATAAAAACAAGCAAAATTCATGCATAGAAGGCTGACTTCCCTCTAGGGAAGCCCTGCTCAGCATCCTGGTAATTATTCTGTGATATTACCTTCATTACTCGGGTTTCTTTCTAAATGCATTTCTCTTTCCTTGCGAATTTATCGCTGTCCGTTTTTATGGTTTATGAGGACTCTATGTGACTCCGAGGGGAAAATAATGCAACAAAGCCAACAAAGGCTGCTTAAGATGGTATAAAACACCCTGCTCACAAAGGCACAGACAGAGGGCTGTCATCGCCCTGCCAACCGGCTCAAAGCCTGTCCAGGGCATTACAGCTTCCTGTTTCATCTAAGAGCCCCCTTTACCTGGCCTGAGTCCCGCTGAGCTCCGATTGCACAGAATCGATACGCCCCGGGAGCTGTCCAAGGCAACATGGTGCTGAAACGCTGGCTTCCAAAGTGCCAGCTGACGAGGCCAGCAGGTCTAAATGGTGTACTGGGCCGAACCACAAAATTCCACTGTCTGTGACACTGGGGTGTACAGAAAACCTGAACGATTCAGCCCGGGTGGTGGGGAAGCAGCCTGTTGTATATGGAGGCCGGTGAATGGATCTTCTACCAGAAGCCAGCTGATCTGTGACTCACCAGCCAAAGCAGGACAGTCTGACATCCATGTCTGGGGTCTGCTGTAATGCCAGGTGTGTGTCCTGAGAGGATGATGCATTAGCCCTGAAAAGTGGCCACTTACAGTTTAATCTTCCTGGAGCCGGGTGCTTAGAGGCGTTTTCTTTCAGACAGCATTGCGGGGGGTGGGATGCCGCTGTCCGCCAGCTACATGACATGTGTGGGTGACATCACCCCACCCTTCCCTGCAGGCGGTCACCTCGGCGTCGGGGAGTACTGAGCCCTGTCGGGGAGTACTGAGCCCCGTCGGGGAGTACTGAGCCCCGTCGGGGAGTACTGAGCCCCGCTCATTTCGCTGGGTCATGCTGGGTCACGCAGTCCTGAGATAAACACATCAGGGACACATCAAACGCTCATGAGGGGTCCGTAATGCGATTCTGACACTCTCCGCAGTCAGGTCCTGCCGCACCACCGCGTTGGAATGAGACGGACATACATTTTAATAACAAGAAATCAATTCTGATTATTGAGCTCTTCAGTCTCATTCCGTGAGAAGAATTCAGGATTCCCTTACAGACTGGGTGTAGAGGTGTAATGACATCACGTTCACCTGGACGCTTCGCAATATCCAGGCTGACTCAGAACGCTGTGCTGCATGAGTCAACTAAAGCAACTATCTCACATGCTGAAATCTTACTCTGACACGCACATTTATCACGGGGTCCTCTGCATTTCTGTAGTCTATATGATACAAAGGACTACGCCTCATACCCCTAAGAAAGCTCAGGATTTCAGTATCACTTAAAAATGTGCAAGGATTCAAGGATACGCCCGTTTTGCGACATTTCACAAGCTTACCGTGTTCGGAGGCACTGGAACACTGCAGCTGCGGAATATGAAAGAAAGAAAGAGAAACTATATCGCCCACCTCACCCCCCACCTCATCCACCCCGAGCACCAAGGGGCACTTCTCAGAAACTAGAGCGTACACACGTAGGTGCTGCTGTGATTGGCTGGGGCTGTGGGGTGCTGCTCTGGGGTGTGCATGTGTGTGGGGGGAATCATCACAGAATACCCTCATTTCACACTAGACTATACCACTGATCCTCGGGTCCAACATCACAGGTACAGCAGTGGGTAGAGTGCCCTCTGCAGGGCCAGCAACACATTGCAGGTGTTACCCGTGCCGGACGCCTAAACACGCTGACATTCTCCTGCCCTTGACGCACAACTGATAAGATATCTTTGAGAAAATCACAGTATCTACTTTTTAAATTACATGAGTCTTTATTCACCCCAACCCCCAAAAAAACAGGTTTATCGATGACCATTAAGTACAAAAACTACACCAATACCCTTCATGTCATGTGCACCTGCCAGCTGGTTCTGGGTGCGGCTCTAACCCACTTGAGTCAGGCGCCTACACCACCCTGGCAGCGCGTGGGCCAGCCCGCCAGCTCCACGCCGCCTACACCACCCTGGCAGCGCGTGGGCCAGCCCGCCAGCTCCACGCCGCGCGTCCCAGCGGCCCTCTTACACGCTTAATTCTCTTCCCACCGGCTGCTCGCTGGAGCGACACGGCATGAGGATCCTCATTGTTTTTACACAGAGGTAATAAAAACATCTGCCGTATTACAACGCCCATTTAATCTCTCATTTCACATTCATCTTCCGCCCCAATTTCTTTGCTGCCGTGAAGATAAGATCATTCTTCCCTGGTGATTTTATCACAAATGGCTCTCTGTAACGCCATCCTATCTTTCCTGTCACCGTGAGATTAATAATTTTGTAGGATTAATAGCGCTGGGTCAGGGAAAGGAATGCAATGAGAAAAGCTTCATAAGGCATAAATATGATAAAATCTACCTTGCTGTCTTTATCTGTTTTACACACGCGTGAGCCGACACCGACACGCACACACTCGCCGGCTGAAAAGCGGCTGAGTGAGCAAACAAGCCGGGTAATTTACTGTAGCGCCCTTCCGCCGCGCCGGCTGCAAGGCGAAAAAGCAGATGCATTTTAAATCCAAACTGGCAGGGGGCTCGCCGTGACCCGCGGCGACCTCCACCAAGGTCGCCACACCGTCATTCAAAGACAGAGGCGGACAGGATGCGCTGTAACCATGGCAACGCGGCGGCTTCCCTTGCCGAATGTGGCCCGGCCCTGGACGCGTGCCCATGGGGGGGAACGTGCCGTGTGACCTCAGCGCCCCTCTTCGTGATCGGCCTGCGGATGGAGCAGTGAAAGGAGCCGAAAAAAAGGACCAGATGATACATCTGCCACTCGCCTCTGTTAAGAGGTTCTAAAAAAGGGAAGAAATGCACTATTTATCAGTCACCCTCCAGACAACGGCGCCACCACTCACCAAAGAGCAGGGTGTTCAGCAGAGAACGGCACGGTCTGCCCGGACCACTCAGAGACAGCTGCAGGTCCACGGGGCAGAGTGTTCGGGATTCAGACCCAAACCCAGGGACAGGAAGGGGCATGTCAAAGTCCCGGATGCACTGGGTCCCGGCCCAGAGACCGGCAGGTTCCAGACGTTGTACCTTCCAACAGTCTGCTTAATCTGAACGGATCCAGCAAATGCTGGTTAAGTGCTGGGGCAAATTCAGCTGTTAAATGGTGAATCGACGGCAGCAGTTATGGAAGACAGGGACCGGGGAGACACTGGTGCCCATGAGGGTCACAGGCACTTTCCACTTCACTATGACCTTCTGTTAAACAAGTCAGAATGCTGCCCTAGTTACCTTTTACTAACCTGCTGGTTCTAGTTAAAATGCTTCACATGTACCTACAGGTGGAAATGAAGATTAATCTGACTGGCAAAGTGAAAACCAAAACAGCCTACATTCCATGGGAAGGATGCACCCCCCCCAGCAGGATCCCTATCGCCCTCCACCGCCCCCC
>JAODKM010000025.1:14961564-14978010 GCA_026780845.1 Petrocephalus sullivani
AGCCACACACACACACACACACACACACACAAGCTCACACGCACACAGCCACACACACACACACACACAAGCTCACACACACACACACACACACACACACAAGCTCACACGCACACAGCCACACACAAGCTCACACGCACACAGCCACACACACACACACACACGCACACAGCCACACACACAGACTCACACACCATTATAAACCCCAAAAACGAGGAAGCGTAGATCCATCCCCACCACCTTACCCATCACCCTCACCCACCTCTCCTTCCACTCGACCCCCCCAGCCCACTGATTACAAACCCACAGGGATGGGGGGGCAATGCAGGGAGGATTGCAATCGGTGTGGGCGACTGAGAACATCCCAGATGACCAGCTGAGGGCACATCCCCATCCTCAGAGGGCACATTCCCCATCCTCAGAGGGCACATTCCCCATCCTCAGAGGGCACATTCCCCATCCTCAGAGGGCACATCCCCATCCTCAGAGGGCACATTCCCCATCCTCAGAGGGCACATTCCCCATCCTCAGAGGGCACATCCCCCATCCTCTGAGGGCACATCCCCCATCCTCAGAGGGCACCTCCCCATCCTCAGAGGGCACCTCCCCATCCTCAGAGGGCACCTCCCCATCCTCAGAGGGCACATCCCCATCCTCAGTCTCTGCCGGGCTCTCTGATCCGCAGCAGGCACAGGAGGAGGACGAGACTAATTTAGGGGTGGGGGGGTGATTGGGAAGTATCGGCATAATGATACCAAGCAGATAGGGGTGACGAGCCTCTCGCAAACATTACATTAAAATAATTAGGAATGGCAACAACAGTCCTCTGCCAAGCGACAGCCCCCAGGCCAGGAAGGTTCTGAATCTGTAATGATGACTTACAGGCTTCAGCCTCCATAACGCACATTAGCAGCAGGGAGGGAGCGGTCTCCTTCCGGCCCCAGTCCAGCCCTGGACCTTCTGCTTCCCGGCGAGGGTGACATCGGACACCGTGGCCCCAGACGCGGTGTTAGAACACCGGCACAAGTGTCCCACCCATTCTGTCTTGAAATGAATCAGGTGTGTTGGATTAGTAATTACAGGCATGATCCAAAATGGGAGAAACGATACAACCAGTGATGATTAATCACCTGTAACCAGACCCATGTGGGTACCATCGAGATTACTCAGCTGATAAGGACTTTCTCTGACATCACCAGCCTAGCCCATTCCCTTAAGCCAGTATTTCTCAACCCAGTCCTCAGGGGCCCTGAACCAAACAATCAGCCGATCAAGAACACCAGATACCAGGTTCTGCTGTGCTGGGCGCTTGGAGGCAGCAGGGCCTGTCTGGGTGTCCCCGGGGACCGGGGTCTCTGATTGCAGGGACGTACTGAGCAGCTCCGATGCTTATGGGCAGTATGGAGAGCGGCAGAGGGGCTGCTGTTTCCTGAGCCCCCATCACCCCCCCAGGTGCCTCAGCCGAGAGTGGAAGAGCGGGACGGGGGGGTGTGTGAAAGGCCATTCTGCAGGTCGCTATCTTCACAGGTACAGACTCCACGGTGCGGCCCGGCGGACACCACCGACTCCGGGGCGACGCAGTTCCTCCGTGCGCTTAATAGACACGCCTGATTCCACTTGCAAACTCCCTGACCTCGTCTATTAAAAACAGGAGCCATCTTGCCCACTGATAAAACAGACACTCCAAAACAGAATAAATTATGCGGTTTATCTCGTTCCCTTTTGTCTCGTTAAAAATGACACATTATTGCCAAATTGTGTCTCGCTGCCAGGGTGAGGTATTTCCACTTACAATTACAATTAATGCAATTTCCAGTGCAGCGGAATAATTACGATGCCGGCATGTTGCGTGGGCAAAGGCAGCAGAAGCAAGGTGTTTGCGAACGATAAGTACAGACTCTCCAGAGTAGGGAAAACAAACTTAAAAGGGACACCAGTGGAGATACTAACAGGAGAGGGGGCTCTAAACACCCCCCTCCCTGGGTTTATTAGCTGAAAGAGTGTGGAGACGGCACTTCACAACCCAAACCCGATTAGCATGGCCAACCTCGGGGAGACAGGCGTAATCGACATCGGAATGGATTTTCCTTTCGGAATGCTGATCCGGGCCGGGCCACACCCCACTGCTGATCGGGATGCTGACGGCCATGTGTGCTGACTAGAGATATCAGGAGATCATGCTCCTCTCCCATTGGTCGCTATTGAGGAGGATTAGAATCGCAGTGTGATAAGGACCCCTAGTAAACGAGCAGGCCGGTGGGAGGTGGCACGAATGGACGGAATATCGCAGGAGCACAGCTCGGCACCAGCGGGGACCGGCCAGACGCACTCGGTGCCCTTCTGACAGCCTGCTCTGGGAAGGTGTGGAGAATGCACTGCACGCCTCCCGCCCTCGGAGGCAGCGCGGCCCGGCACTCGGTCCCCAATGAGGCACACCGGCTCTCGTGACCTCGTTAGCACTAGCGGCGCAGGGTCCCACTTCCTCCACAGAGATGCTGGCGAGCGCCGCGACGGCGGCCGGCCCGGTCCACGCGACACCTGCCCACGCCTAATTTAATCCCGTCGGAGCTGATTAAGGCAGCTCGACTATGTTCTAATCAGGTGGTTTGGGCGGGGGCCACACGTGAGCGTGTCCCTGCACACAGAGAGGAGGATTAGTGTTCTAATAGAGAATAATTCACGGTGGGGCCCCAGACTTTCACATCCTCCCATCACCCCCGACAAAAACACGGAAGTTCAGCTCAGGGCAGACTAAAACTCGCCGGGAAGTACAGTCTTGAGCCGGCCAAGGACCTTTCACAAAATTAATTAGCTAAATCTGCTTGCCGAGTTTCACCCAGTAATACAATAATGTAAACTGCCCTCACTCCATGGCTCACGATGACATCACAGGGAGTGAGGTGGTCCGCCTCCCAGCAAGCAACCCCCCCACCCCGGTTACTCCAGAGCGCTGAGCGTAATATGAGTCGACTCCCCCTTTCACTGCTGCTCCTTTGTCTGGGTGGAGCATCATTTAAGCCTGGATACAGCAGGGCCAACCCGAAAGCCCTAAAATACCCAGAATGCACTGCACACTTTCTTCTGGGGGTGGAAAAAATAAAGAACAAAGGGAGTGAAGATGACTGGAGCAGAAGGAAAGATGAACTAAAACAAAAAAATGCAGACGGGACAGAGAGAGAGGGCTAGTGCAGCACTACCTTAGGCAGCCAGCAGAGGGCGTCTCTGGGGAGCAGAGTGTGTTTAAACAACAGGCGCACACACCTAGCTATTTGCCATGTGCAAAACATGATGTACGGTGCGGAGCTTCCTTCTGTCCTCAGACAAAAAGACAACATTATCAGATCATGTATAACCTGTATGACAAAAACGTGATTTATGCGCTACGATGTCCTTGCCAAAAAACGTGTCAGAAAGTCATAAAGACAGTTGAAATACCGTATTAATGAACATAAATCTGCGATTAGACGTCATGACATGGTCGCGAGACAATTCAGCAAAGTCAGTAACGACATAAGGCAGTTGGAACGTGTTGCGATTGTGAAGACGAGGTGTAAATATTAATGAGGAATTACTGAAGACAGGTAATGTGGATTCAGAAATTACAATGTTAAATGCCACTGAATCTTAGTGAGAACTCTGACCTTTCTGCATTTATATGAATTGGACTGTCTGTTGTTTTACTTGAATTGTTCTTTATTGATTTCAGTCCATATTACTAATGTAGAAATGCCCCAGCTGATTAATGACAGTGGTCTCTGTGTTAATCTGGCAACATCAGATCATGGTTATATTTTGTATTATGCTTGTCATTTTGAAGTGGAACATTACAGTTTTGAGTTCTGTGACGTCTCACATACTGAATATTATCCTCATATAGAAAACTCTTGTGGGGGTGTGGTTGTAAATTTATCAATTGTGCTGATTGGACGGTATCTTGACAATCGGCTAGTATTGGCCTATTACATTGTTAAATACTTTTATATAAAGAAATTATGTGGTGCTGTGTGTTGTGTATTTTGGCCTTTTTGTGCCATTGTGCAGTCCGTAATCACAAATGATTTTGTCCAGGATAATATAAGCAATCTGATTCTGATATTGGTGTGTAATAATAAACAACTGTTCACACTGTCGGAAATAGCCGCTGATGAAGGCCTAGTGTGGGCAACGTCTCTGCTACATTCATGGGGGAATCGCAGTTACAAAGAATGTATGCAATATTTCACACGATAATTGTTCATATATACATGTACATGTATATATTACTTTTGAACTTGAGTTCAAAAGACGTTCAAAAGATTCTGAAGACAGGGAAGGGACCCCTTATATGAGGGTGTGCACAGTGCCTTTACCTTGGAAAGTCTCAGCATAATGATACCTGTATTTTTTCCAAAACAAGCGTCTATTGGTCTTTCCCGGGAATTTTGTTAGTTGCAATATCACAGTACCGTAAAATAAACACGATTTACCTTGGATTTATTTTTTACATACAAACACCTGCAGTTTTAACAGGGCTGTGCAGCCTTTGCTAACCTACACATTTGCTCCGGAGACTGACCTCATCATGGCACTCGTGTGCTGACTGTGTACATGGCAGCAGTCCGGGACGGATGGCTAACTCTGCTCCATGACAGGGGACGCAGCCCAAGACACCATGAATCATGGATAACATCCCTAATCGCGGCGTGAACCAGGACGAGCGGCTGGCAGTGCGGCAGTCAGACACCTATGTGTGATCTTTGTCTTTGGGGGGAAAACCTTCCCTTTCTAAGAAAAACCGTCCTTGGCTGGCGGGCAGGGCGAGACGCCACGCAGCTGCGTCCTTCTCCCTCCACAATATAAATCTCATTAACGAGATTTAAAAGGCTTGAAAGTTCGTGCTGGCAATAAACTACCCCTTAAATGTAAATGTGACAGCCGCCATAAATCATACAATACGGGTGTGAAGTTAATAAAGGCCTCGCTCGCCTCCATCGCCTGGTTAGAGGGAGCCGCTCGAACCTGGGACCGCACACCTACCCCAGGAGCGTGTCACTGTAATTCTCACCGTGGCCGTCGCCTCGCCCTCAGGTCTTGTGACGGGTATGAAGGTTCTAGGAGGTATGTGCTTCCCAAAGTGCTGGGGACTGCGCACCGATTGTGCTAAACAAACCTGCTGGGCCCCACAGCAGGTGGTAAAGAAAATGCCTGGGATAATTAAAAGCCGACCCATAAATCAGCCGGTACGTACCAATCACGCGCCTCGGATTGTCTGCTGTCAGCGGCGCCGTAAATCAGCGGCTGCGTCGGGTTGGCCAGGTCGGGCCTCGTCCTGCTTGCAGACGTCTTGCGACACGCTTGTGTCCAGGTGGGGCGCGTCTGTAAGGCAGAGCCTGACTTTCACACGGGCCGTGGGAAGCCCAGCAGGTGCAGGAGTGACGCGGCACACAGGCACAGAGAGGTATCGATCAGAGCTGAGATTTCCCAGTTAATCAAGGAACCGGGACAATCGGTTTTGATACTGATTGCTGGTGGGGCACAGTTGGGGGCCTGAGGAATACATGCAACATGCCCCACCCCCCCACCCAGTTCATCGACACTATGATTTCTACCTATTCCCTCCCATCACATAAAAACCGCCACCACAATCATCTGTCCCCAGGCATCTCCTCCTCCTACTCTGTCAGCAGTAGCGACAGAGATGGGATAAATAACTCCTTATTCTGCCTCACAATGGTCTGCTCTCTAAAATCAGGTAGCCCCTAAGAGTCAGGGGCAATGACCCCAGGGGTCATGATCTTTAACCTGCCTCAACGAAGCCCCCAATGAATGCACACAAGTCCCAAATGATTTGTTTGGCTCAGATGTTTTAACAACCATGCTCTCAATTAGCGAAATCCATGCATCACCATCCTAATCTATAGCTGCAGTTCCTGAAACTTTGGTAGTGATCATTACCGCCCTAGAAGTGATCACCCTGCCTGTTAAAAACAAAAACACTCCACACAGTTGGGAACATAATTACACCGTAGATAGGGGGTCACCACAAGCAAAGATGACCCCTGGATATTCACCAAAATAAGCAGGCTGCCCCTGACTACTCCCAGGGCCCCAGGTGGATGGCCGCTCTGCGGCTGGGTTTTAAATCGTGCCGTTGTTATATTTACACGCTCGCGGAGAAGTTCATTACCGCCACGGCAAGCCAATCGCTCCGCGTAAGTGCGCCGGCTTAAGCCCAGGAAAAAGGGGCTTCCCCAGGAAATCAATAAGGCCGTAAAGGCTGGGGGCCTAAATCTGGGCACCTTGTACTCTTAGATAAAGCGGTGCGTAAAACACAAAGGCTCTGCAGGTTTATAGGCTGCGTTTCCCCCGGCCGGCCTCCATTCTAAACAATAATGACTTTTTAATGCGGGGCTATGATTACATTGTCATGGTGAAATACGACAAGGCCTGACTGCTTTGGAAATGAGGGGCCAGTGTGAGTTACTACAAGCGTGTGGCTCTCGCAGCGGGACCAGCTGAAGCAATCTTCATAAATTCAAATCTAATCTTAACGGACCTGGCAGCCTCCACCTGTTGAAGTTAGTGTGTGTGCGTGGGTCTGCACATGGCCCCTGTGTCAGTGCTGTTTTGCCTAAGGAGTGCAAGTCCGTGTGTCTGCATCCAGCTCTGCGACACATTTGGGGAGGGGTGACCGCACCGACACTAACGCTAACCTGCCTAGGAGGGCCTGTGGGCCCTGGTGCATGCTGGGATACAGCTGCTGCCCCAAGCTCACTCTGAGGGGGGCTGTCGGGGGGTCAGGGTCTGGGGTCGGAGGTCACCACTGTGGCATGTCTCGTATATCAGACCTCAAAGACTATGTGGAAGTATGGAGAGAGGAGCCAGCCTAGAGTTCAGCACGGGCATCCCTAACACACCTGGGGTCACTAATTGCAAGCGGCCTCTCTGTCATGCTCCATCTGGCCCCCTCCCTCATCAACAACAACAAAACAGGGGTAAAAGAAGATAATCAACATTTACCAGCCCTACACGATGGGCCCAAATGCCCACTTTGGGATTATAACTGGGATTTCCATCGCGGTCTGCTCCCTAAATGTTAACCAGAGCACTAGTTTCAGCTGCAGATGACGAGGTCCCAGAAGCGTTTCTAATGGTCATGGTGCTTAAGAAATCTGCTGCAGAGAGCAGAGAGTGTGAGATCCTCCCCTTTGGTGCCTTCAGATCAGGCCCACAGCTTGTCTAGCTGTTAGGGTGAGGGCGTGTGAGAGGAGAATCAGAGTCAGGCTCAAACTGTACATTCTGGCTTTGGGTCATTTCCGGGCGGCTGGAAGGTTCTGCAATGCAGTCCAGGCTCCTGCACCTTTTGGGGCAGGATTTACTCGGGCCATAGAACACACTGGGTTGTCAACCAAGCAATACAGTGAGTTTGGTGGTGGGCTGAGTGATGGTGAATTGCGGGCTATTTAGTGAGGAAGCAGACTGATCAAGACTATATCCGCAAAAACCATAATGATATTCCACCTTGGTTTGAAAAAGTGCATAATTAAATTCCAGTAATTGTAACAGGGCAAAGGTCTATCATGTAGTGCGTAGGCAGTGCGTTTTACGGTACATTACGCTCTCTCTGATTCCTGGGAAGGCCAGTGCGTCACGCTCAGCTAAACCGAGATGTGGCCTAAACTGTACCCCCCCCCCCCCCAGAAAAAAGGTGTGCACACCATACATTAACCTTTAAACGGCGTGTGGGGGGTATTCTGTACGCTGGCAGAATGAGCACTAATGGCTGTGCCTGAGACGGGTTAGAAGCGCTGATGCGGGCCGCGCCTCGCACTGAAATGCGACGATGAATTATTCAGCAAGCTGTGCGTGGGGCGCTGCGTGACACGGCGGCAGCGCAGAGCCACTCGCACACAGACATCATTAGACGCGTGTTACAGGCAGCAGCTCAGGTGGGCGGCAGCACCAAAGGCCACAGCGCCGCGCGGCCGAGTCGATAACGACCGCATCCGCGCCGATCCAACCGGGTGGAAAATTCATCTTTGCCTAAAGCGAGTGGGAGGCGGTGAGAAGCGGGCAGCCGTTAGGCACCGCTGCTGCTCACGCTGTGGTGTGCTGTCCCCCGCGCCCCGCTGACTGACACCGCGAAAGGTCAAAGGCCCCATACGGGTGCTCCCGTGGGCCTCCCGCCCCCCACATCACCACGCCGATCTTCCAGGGGAAAAATTTACATTTCATTTAGGCTCTGAGGGGATCAGAGTGGACCATGGAGGGAAACATAAGAAAAAAGGTAAGTGGGGCCTGCACACAGCTTCCGATGTGTGTGGGCCGTGCACACCCGTTCTCTGTCCACTCGGGGCAGTGCTTATGAGGCGTTACGCCTCCGTCTGCGGGCCTGCAGCCGCATCTCTTATTGCCGATTCCACAGCTGGCACCGAATCTGGACTCTGTCCGGCGCCAAACTCCCGCTGAAGGCCAATCCGTGGGGAGGAGGTCCCATTCGGGCACCAGGCCGCCAGCCCCCGGTAACAGAGGCCAAGGGACCAGAGCGGTGAGTCCGGTGAGTCAGAGGTGAAGGACGCAGACTGTTACGCTGCAGCCGAGAACGGCACCGTTTCTGGCAGGATGAGCCGCTAGTGCGAAGCGGCGCTGGTGATCACACTCGTGCTGCCCCGTCACGTTAATTAGGAGAGGCGTGGGCTCTCTGCTTAACATGCGAACGGGTTCATGCTTGAGGGCGGCGTGTGGGAGAGAAAGCTGGTTGGCAGAGACTGATGCTAGCCTCCGTACCTTTTAAAAACACTGTTAACAGATATTTATATATTTAAAGATAAACCATCTACCTTGATAAAAAGCTGGGATTTACTTAAAAATGGATGAGGATAACCTGAGGGAAAACTTTTTATGATGGAAGAGTGGTTGTATACTTGATATATAACAAAGGTTTGCAGTCCTAGCTCTTAGGCGAGTCATGCTGTTTAAGTGCTTATGTCTTATCAGCAAGCAAGGGGCAGCGCTGAGCACAACAGTGTTTTTAAACGGACCCGGCCTCTAAGCTCACGAACGGCTTCCCGGCTCGTTATCCTGGCCACGCATCCCACTGGAAGCTCTCTGTTTTTCATTAAGGCTCAGATTCGGGGCAGCAGGATAATCAGACAGGCTGTTAAAGGTGCTTGGTGGCCATACAGAGCAGGCTGCATTATTAATGAGGGTCCGTTAAAGCCCATGTCCTCCCAAAGACGTGCAAAGGAGAGTCTTTGTGGTCTTGCTGAAATTATTTATTAATACAATTAAACTATTTTTTTTATTTGGGGGAGGGAGTGTTGACTATCTGAATTCAATGTGCTTCTAAGTTCACTGGGTTCACTGCCTCCATTTTAGCTATATTACCCACTGTTATTATCAGCACTTGATTTATTGACTTTATTTTGATTATATCTCAGTATTGCAGTTCCTTATGACATTTCCTACTTAACCAAATATGCCTCTTTTTAAGTCTGTTACTTCTTAAAGTCTCTTCCTGGCCTATGTAAACAAGAATTCCCATTCCATAACCATCACGCCACCTGCTGGCCAGGACAGATGAGCATGTATAGAAACAGGCCTCGGCCCAGGGCTGCGAGGCTGCCTCGGCCCGATACAGACTGGTCTTACAGCGCCTCATTCAGCAGCGCCCCCCGCGCGCGTCTCCAGGCAACAGTGCCCCACAACGGAAACGGAAGCCATGTGGATACACCAGGGTTTAGCTAAAGTTTGGCTACACGAGTGTGGCCTGAGTGCGGGCGAGGGTGGAGCCCCGTCCCCGAGTTCCACTCACCCTCCTGCTGAACACACCCCCCGCCCCCGCTCACGCCAGAGCCCCCATGACAGGTGAGGCGGAGCCAATGACTCCTGCATGTGACTCATAACAGTAACTATGTTCCTACCTTGCATGAGTCGACAGGAGGTGGGGATGCGTGTGCAGGTGGTGTGTGTGTCCAGGTTACGGAAGCCCCTCCTCACATCGATGGTCGCTATGGTCACCGCAGCCCAGCAGTGAATCCACCCAGGAGCACAGACGGGTCGGGCTTTCGGCGCGGAAGCACCCGGGAGCAACACCCCCGTTGGGGGGTGGTGCTGAATAATTGAAGGGGTGCTAATTAGAGGCTCCTCTGCTATCGATCATGCCCTGGAGCAGCAAAAGCAAGAACTGCTGATCTTGGAGTGTGAAAATCCTATTGTGGACCCCCCCAATAAACCCCCCGACCCGCTAGAGCTGTCAAAGCCCAAGCAATTTCCCCATATCCACTGGTGTTTCACTTATGCAATCAGTGGTCTTGTCAGCCCCCCCCGGGCCCCCACTCTGTCAGCAGGTTCCTGTTTAGCATCTTAAAGCATGCCGCTCAGTCTCTCCTGGACGTACAGCATTGTGGGTCACAGGGACCCATACAGGGTCACGGGTTACAGGGACTTGTCAACAGTTATAGGGACCCGTTCACAGAGTCACAGGTTACAGGGACCAGTCCACAGAGTCACTGGTTACAGGGATCTGTGCACAGAGTCAAAGGTTATAGGGACCCGTTCGCAGAGTCACTGGCTTGAAAATAAACCAGGGTGGAGACCTTTTCCAGGTCTTTACAGAGTCCTGGCCAGGCAGAGTAAAAATCTCAGCTGCTGACAGTCAGACTGACAGAGCTGTCGTCCACGCGGATGGCTAACACAATGCCTGGGCTCACAAAGACCAGGATGTACTTGTTAACATACATGCACACCGAGACAAGCAACGAAAGCTCTGGGAAATTCCCGCCAGCGTGACCACTTCTGCGTCGTGTTTGAGCCGCGCATGTGCTGGTCAGTTGTGGGACCACTCCTAGGGGCATAGGAGCAAATGCACACTGCTTTCACTCTTAATTTATCATGAGAATTCATCTTTCCACCATACCAGTGAACTCCTGGTCAAGTCTCAGTATCTCACCACATCTTAAAATCAGATTATTGTAGCCTTGCACTTGCTCCTTTCTAAATCTCTTCCTCTAACGCTCCTAAAAAAGCAAATTTGAGAGCAAATCATTGAGACGACCAAGAGAGAAATTCAGCTGTTTCTCCAGAGAAATAAAAAGATGGCTGTGGGACTGACGCATCTTCCTGCGCCCAAGTCGTCTCTCGGATTCGTCTTATGTCATTACGAGAATCCTAAGCGGGTGGCAGAGGTATCTGTGCGGGGGATGGGGGGGGGGGGGCTTCAACTGTTTGTCTTTCGCTGAAAGGCCCTAAATACTTCGCAGTCATCCGGCTAACCGTGTGTGGCTGCCCCCCAAAAGGCCCAGCAGATAAAAAGCAAAGATGGCACAGAGGGTACCCGAATAAACACGCCGGCGCTCAAAGACGCCTTCTCCGCGCAGTGCCGTGCACGAGGACACGTGCCGCTCTCCAGCTCTGCTTCTGCAGGAAAGGCTCCTCTGCATTTTATCAAAGGGATGATGAGCGCGGAGGGGAGCCGCGGAGCCCGAGAGCGCGCTGCGGAAACCGCCGCGTGGAAGCCACTTCAGAGGAGGCGCGGCTCTGCAGTGAAAACGGCACGCTGACGTGTAGCCTATTCAAACCCTTCCGCTGCGGAGCAGGCATGGCCCCCCCAGCTCCTAGGGGCCATTTGAAGTTTTCCACCCATAGCGAAGAGACAGGCGTCACCCGCTGTGACCGGTGCAGGGACAAGGATCCTCTTCCTGACCTAATGAATCATGCAGCAAAGGGGTCCTGATGGTGGTGGGGGGGAGCCCGCAGTAACCCCAGCATCGTCCCACCCCTGTCGGGATAATGAGTCTCTATATGCCTCCCCACATCGGGAGGTTGAAAGGCTTTCACCAGAAGACACAAAGTCTCCCAAAAACTGAAGGATGAACTGTGCGTCACTGGGATGAGTTTGCCCAGAGTCAGTCCCTTAGCTGTGACCGATTTAAGGCAAGTCGACGACTTCCCTGTACCCAAGTCCCCAGGATCGATGAGGCCAAAGGCAGTCAGGTTTCGGGAAGCGTAAACCAGGACTCAGGGGAGGATTCTACTTATCTGCTTATCACAGGTGCCAAGACAAACTCTTTCATACAAACCTCACCTAAAGCAGTGATTCAGATTTACTGCTTCCTTCCAGGGTACAACTGTATTTCCTAGGAACAGGGGACAGGGAAAGCAGGGGCCGGGTTCAAGGGGAAAGCAGCAGGGTGCAGTAGGCAGGTGTACACAAGCCAGGGGAAGACAGGCTTTATCATTAAACCCAGGACCTTACATCCAACTATTAAGTCACTGTGTCTTTTTTTTATTAATTTTAACATACAAATTTCATTCTCTACATGTGACAACATGTTAAGAATGACAATAAATAAACCTTGAATCGTATACTAAGGTATGATGACCTTATTTGGTAAAATCACATGACTAAATAGCGCCCAGTGAAATGACAGCAGAATCCCCCGGTGCAGTATGCCTCACACAAAACCTGTTGGAGGCATATGGTCCTCGACTGGTGGACTAAATGGCAGCAGGTTTCGCTCAGGCTACATCAGTGGTGGGCGGGGCTTCAGAACCTGGCCCCACCCCTTCATGTGAAATATTAGTTTCTGAAAATCGGGAAGCTGTTTTCCTCCTACCTGTATGTAGGGGCAACGCCGCGAGGGGAAGGGGGCACGGAGGACTGGGCCTAATCCCCACTAATCCCCGGGATTAACGGGGAGGTGGAGCCTCTGCTGGCAGTGGTGGGGACCTGGCCGGTCCAGCGAGGTGTGAAATTGAGTGTGAGACAGGCAGCTGCTGCGATGTGGCATTTCAGATGGGCTACACTACATGTATAATGCATGAACAAACACACAACGAATATTTTACAGTTCATAGCCCCGTGGAGCGGCTTTTACGAGTACACCGATGGGTCTGGAGAAGAACAATGAGCGTGGAAACAATTGACAGCATGCAGAGACACACACACACACACACACACACACACACACGCGCACACACACACGCACGCACGCACACGCACGCACGCACACGCACACACACACACGCACGCACACACGCGCACACACACACACAGACACACGCAGTCATGCCTGTCTGTTAATTATATATATGTCTAGAGGGTTCTGCGAGCTGCCAATGGATATACATATGCATACAATGATGTATGACGTTGGAGAAGGTGATGGAGGACGGGTCTTCAGCGGGGGGGGGCAGGCTGTGAGGGCTGAGGTGAGGGCCCCTTGGTACTGCACATCAAGCACTCATTCACACCGGCTGATTAGCGACCGGCCCGAGAGCTCCGTAGTGTGAAGGACTCATAAGGATTGGGTGGCACAGTAGGCAGGGACTGTCCCAGAAGGCATCGGGGCACCACAGCAGTCCCAGCACAGAGCACAGGGAGGCGATGTCCCGGCACAAGCATGAGGCCTCCACCTGTTCACCACCACTCCCTGGTCCACCATCCAAATGCAAGGGTGGGGCTGCCCCCACCCCCCCCAATAACCCTGAATCCGGCAGGCTCCCCCGATGACCACCATGAATTATTGAGGCGAATTTTCACGGACTGCGGGTCAAGAACAAAAAAAAAGAGATTAAAAATGTATGTTTCATGAATTCTCTGGTGCTCTGCTTGGGCAGAGAGGCGCGCTGCGATTGATTCAACCCCCCCCGTCAAATCAGACATCAGCTAGAGGCTGAATTAAGGCTCCGCCTGGCATTTCTGTGCAGAAACAGGCGTGCAAGCATGAGCCTGTAGGCGTGAATGCCAGCCGACAGCACACACCTGCATTCCGCAACGGTCATCGCTGAGAGACAACATCTCCTAATGGTCTGGCTAAAACCTCGAGATAGGAAATCACCCTTATGATTATAACCCCCATTAGAAAACCATAATTAATTTTTAAGGAGCATTAAAGATTTATACTTCCCCACCATGGAAAAACTTAACTTGGATAACACAGGTCCCCTGGTGAACAGGAAGTCCAATATCAGCTAATTATATAGCCTGTAAAAAATCATTAGCCAGCAGTTCTAACAATGAGGACGGTGCTTTCAATTAGCTGCCGCATCATAAAGAGATGTCAGCCTTGTTTTACGGCCTAATTGAGGTTTTACTCTAACGTTTTTATTTGTATTTTTCATAGCCAGTCGGCGCATTGTGCTAAACAGACCTAAAATGGAGGTCTGGACACAAGGAGATTCACATCTCACCTGTCACAGGAATCTCTCACACAAGGCACAGAAGAAAGGGATTTTAGGCAGAAGCTGCTGGACACAAGCCCAGGGCGCGCACACGCACACACGCACACACACACACACACACACACACACACACAGTCGCATACCTATCTAAATGGGGACATCCCATTCATTTCTATGGGAAAAACCCTAATCCCAACCACGACACCCTTAGCCCCTACCCAGCCTTAACCTTAACCATAAGTAACCAACCCAAATACAAGACTTTTGGCATTTTTAGTTTTTTTTATTGCATTCACAGATTTTTATAAAATTGATCCAAATCGGGATCCGAAAAAGATGTCCTCAAATGTAGGGACATTTCAGGTTTTTACCATACTCTGGGGACATTTTGATCCTCAAATGTGATCTATACAAACAACCCCCCCCCAAACACACACACACACAGAATGCAAATTTGTGCATGACCTCTGACCTGTATGAATGGCACCTGTATGAATCAATAGACTGTTTCTGCGGCAGCCGTGCCCCCCTGTCCAGCCCCGCAGGTGGCCCCGCCCCTCCCTCACAGAGATCAGTAGCCGGCCCTGAGTAGCTGCACAGAGCCTCCGAAGCATCTTCAGACGGTGACACATTGTCTGCCCTGTATTCTTGCAGGTAGCTACAGCGTTCCCTCAATCAGCACCCCCCTCTCTAAACCCAGCCGGTTCAGTCTATCCATCAGGGGGGGCTGACTCAGGCTGAATGCACAATGGCAGGCAATCAGGACACCCGGCCCCAATCACACACAATGGCTGAGTTGCCTTCATCATCATCATCATCATCACCACCCCCACCACCACCATGATGGACCTGGGTGCTCGCTGTCCCCTGCCAGTGCCACGCCAGGACGTGCCCTGAGAAGGCGAAGGCGTCCAGCTGGGTGCTAGTGCTGAAATGCTGGCCAGTCTGTATTAAAGCTCTTACAGGGACCACCATGTCCCCCATCACCAGCACTGATGCACGCTTAGTGACAGGGCGCCAGGCAGTGATTACGCATGATGGATCTGGGCCCTGAAGAGACAGCCCCACCCAAAACCCACAACCCCCCCCAGCATACAGGGAGTGGGTCGCTCCACAGTGCTGAACCTTCCCACAGCGGGAAGTAAACGCAGCACACAGCCACCTGATGGGGGGGGGGACCCTCGTGGAAACCAGCGCTACTGTTACTGGGATACGGCTTGGTGTAGCACCACCCCTCATGTAGGTAACAGAAAGAAGGGGGGTCCCTTCGGACGGACCTGCACTGCTCCAGGAACAGGCAATAAAAAGATAATCAGCTGCCAGGCTGAGAGAGTCAGTCAGCCATGTGCGGGGGAGTACAGGGCTCTGATTGGACAGTCCACTTCCCCCCCCGACACACACACACACACAGCAGCTGTGTTCTACAGAGACTCTGCTGGACAGCAGGGGTCCCAGTCTGTCAAGCACCAAAACTCAAGTCACAATGATGCTACGGAGTCACCTCAGCCCTGAGTAAACAATCACCCCCTACAGTAAGACCTGAAAGAAAAGAGACAACATGACAGGCCGTCTCAGACAATGCGACCTCAACCCCAAAAGACCCTCTGTGAAGCCAGGAACCTGGTAAATGCGCATGGAGAAGCTGTGACTTACTCACGCACAAACCCTCCATTCACAAAGCAGGCGAAGGAAATGGGCTGCTGACTTAAAGAACGAGCAAAGGCAATAATAAAATGTTCCACTAGAGGGAGACAGCATTCCTATCTTCCAGAGAGACCAAAACCAAGGAGAGCCTGTGAAGAACAACCTTATCCCCAATTCCTGTCTGAAACCAGTGCTTTTGAATGTCATTCTAGTAGGAATTACAGTTTCCACACTGATCTCTACTGTATTATTAATAAACATCCAACGACGATGAGCACTGATTGACTAAGAATGTTCACCCACTATTGATGGACAATGACAGGTACGTATCTTTCTTATACTGTAATAGGCAGGTGAAGTGTGGATGCCCATATCATCGTCCCAGCATAGCAAAGTTAGGCGCCGCTCCGAAACAGCGATATTCAGGTTTGTACGGCTTCAGTACTTGTGCTCCTAGGAAGCTTAAAGACACATTCCAGGGTTTAGACAGACTTTTAAACCACAATGTGTCATTGATGAGTTTTTGTGATGGCTGTGGGTGGGGGGGGGGGGCGGGCTCGGGACATGCGTTTTGACGTGGCTTCAAAGAATGTGCAAGGGGGGGGGTCCGGCGGGCGTGACGGGGGGGGGGTAAAACCC
>JAODKM010000025.1:14988026-14998470 GCA_026780845.1 Petrocephalus sullivani
TTGGTTATTTGGGGCAGGAAGGGTACCTCATTTTGAGGCAGATGCAGGAAGAGGGGGCGAGAATATTTAAAACCCCCCCCCCCCCCCCCCCATAGACACAGACACACACCACAGTGGACATTTAGTGCCTGTCGATCGAGAAGGAGGGAGAAAAACAGGGGTATCCGCACAGGGGGACAAGCATTGCCTCACACAACACATCACAGAGTGATGCCAAAAACTGGATGGGCCCCGGAACGGCAGAGCACAAAGCAGGGGTCTGGTTACTGTGACATACTGGCCCCAATCACAAGGTCGTCATGTGCACGCTGGCAGAGCCCCGCCTCGAGAGGATAAACACAAAAACTGGGAACATGTCATTTAGCCTTATTTACAAAGTCAGCGGCTTTCCTTCTGGATACACAGGGCTGGCGTGCTGGGAGAGACAGGCGCCTTGGCCACAAAGCTTCTCACTTCACAATCACAATGCAACAAAATCCACCAGGCAACAGGGACTTTAACCAGACCCCATCCCGGTGCTGCCTGTCCAGAAGCTTCCCCAGGAATACAAATGAACCCCGAGCTTCGGCCGATGGGTCCAGAGGACCCAGGAAAGGAGCCGCGTGGCTGCCTGTCCAGATCACAAACAGCCCGCTTAGTTCTGCTTAAAGGTCCTCCCTTTATCCCCGCAGCACTCATTATTGCTGTGAGCGGGGGCCTTGTGAAGAGAGACCACATCAAAGGCATCGATTCACCCGCCTCTCCTCCCAAGGATCCAGATCGGTTTCCACTCCACGTTGCCAAGGCGAGAATCCGTCTCCGCAGGTCAGCGGTGAGGCCGACTCAAACGGATGCACAGGACCCTCGTGATCGCATGAGTCACCACTGCAAGGGAAGGGCGACCGACCACGCCCAGAGCCACAGAGAGGGCGAGCAAACGGGTGGGGACTGGCTGTGAGACAGGTCTGGGATGCTCCACATCAGAAAATGTTGAGGGTGTCTGTCAGGAGTGCATGTGGCATCAAGTACAAAGTCTTACATTTGGTTTTTCTGAAGGGCTAATTAGGAGTATCGTCACCCCAAGGAAATGAACGTGACTGAATTAATGATTAGGGACCAAAAAGATGCTGGAGCCACGCCTTGCAAAACCTTTCTGCAGCAACCTTGACATCTCTAGCCTTAACTGCTTCAGAGCATATCCTGCTCCGTGCATTGTGGGTAAAAGTGACAGCCTGGACGCTGCTTTAGAGACACACCACGATGTAACAGGGGGGTGCAGAGCGGTGCCATGCTGGAAAGCAGGCCTATGGAAAACGCTCTAAGAAAAAGAGGCGATGTGCAAGATCTGAAGAACATCTCCATCCTGAAGCGGCGACAAAAAGCTCTTTGATCGCAGCTTCTTCGCCTCAAATTGTTTATTACAGAGTTTCGCCGTGGCTGTCATCAGACACGCCAGCCGTTTTGCATCTCCTGCGGCAAATTGCCGTGTCATGCCTTATTTCAACATAGACAAGAACCTCTTGCGAGGCAATCTGCTAACAACTACTCAACTAAAACATACACAGACATTCCTAGACAGCCCTTCCAAGTCTGGAGGCAGCCAGTCCTACATCCCAGACTTGCGGTTCGAGACAGGGAGAGAGAGAGAGAAACACCACAGAGAAACGGTCAATTCTCCAGTCGCCTCCATAAGGAGAGATCAATGACAACAGACGTTAAGTTTGTTAAGGTCTGCAGGAATGCCGAAGCAAAGCCCCTACTCACTGGGCATTCTGGAGGCGTGGGAGAACCCTTTCATCTACTTGCAGTATAACTAATTCATCCCAACCTGGTGTTCCTGCTACAGTGCCCAGGTGTGTCTCGGGGGACGACATGTTTAATGATCTTCTGCAGGGTGAGGTGCTGGACCTCATGCTGAAGAAACACAATGGAAACACAAATAAAGAAACCCCAGGTAGACTGGAGCTCTCGGCCGGGTCTTCCCAATTTTGCCAGGACTGTGATCATACACCCATCAATTATTTGGGATCGCTGTTCCTCAAAGTCCAGTCGAACCCCAGTGATATTCCTCAGAGCCTGCTTCACTAGCGCCTGTGAGTCCCTCAGTTCCCCAAAATGATGTGCCATTACCCAGCCCACCTGGCCGTCGTCTCGTACCCCGCCGCTGCCTTTGATTACACTCGCACCTGCAGCGTGCCCGTAGAGACTGCCACATCAGAAGCGTCCATCCGTGCATCGCGTGCAATCTGTCCCCGGAGCCCCAGGCTCAGAGGGGATCGTTTGTGCGATGAATGTGCCATTGCACACTGCCTCCCCCCCATGGCAAGCCGTACCTCTCCTCACGTCCGTTATATAGCCTTCATAAATTACTGGTTCCGTTTATGGTGTGGCAGGGCGAGCGGCCAGACTTGTTGGTTCATTATAGCCCAATTCCCATCTGCGTTTTCATTACCGCGAGCCGGCGAACGCATGGCCCGAGGTGGGCGATTCATATGTTACCCATGGAGGAACAGAGCGCCCTCCACACACACACACACACACACACACACAGACACACACACACACAGACACAGACACACACACACACACGCACACACACACACACAGACACACACACAGACACGCACACACACACGCACACACACACAGACACACACACACACACACGCACACACACACACACATACACAGACACACACACACGCACACACACACACGCACACAGACACACACACACACGCACGCACACACGCACACACACACACGCACACACACACACACACATACACACACACGCACACACACACACGCACACACACACACACACACACACACACAGCGAGCACTTGAGGCTGTTCAATACGCCCCGCGCACGATTACGGCCAAGGAGAGGCAGTGCTTTCATGTGAACAAAGAGGAGCCCCATGTTTAGGGGGAGGCCGGCTCTGTGTGTGCAGACCTCGCATAAAAGACTGAACCCCCCCCCCCCCACACGGATGTGTATGGAAGTCAGCATGGATTGATGAGCAAATTAGAGAGCTCTGACGAGAAGGTCCTAAGCATCCGCTTAATCAGCCCGGACAAAGACAAAGGGAGGCCCGATATTTGCCATCCCGTCCCCGTGAGCCAGGGGTACGAGAAGCCAGTCACAGCTACGGCTGAATCGCCTTTTCTGAGAGCTCTCAGGTGGTGCTTTGAAAAAAGGTCATTTTTTTAGGTAATTTGCAAACTGGCACATGATTGGCCAGTGCCGCTCAGACACCCCCCCCACCACATACATGCCTTTTATCACCCTGCTCATACACCTGGCTCTTTTGGGGAAGCTGTCCTTCGGAGCTGGAGCTATAAGGCAGCTTATCATGCCGTCCCTAATTGGCTCGCCTGTTCCTTGGCATCAGGCAGGCCTGTGAAAGACCTCCTGATTCCTGCTGGGTATTGATGCTTCCAGGGGCGACGCCTGTGCCATGTCCAATTACCGAAGCGCGCGCGCGGTAACAGCTCCCGCCACCACCAGCCCCAGTCACGGGGGTTCTGCGGCCGCCGGCTCCGTGCCGCATTCTCCGCACAGAGCCGGGGAGGGATCACAGTCAGGACGTGTTTGCCGGGGGCTCAGGGAGGTGCCCCAGTACTCTCAGGTGTGGCGGAATTGATTTGCCATTTGTATTTCTGAGGTAGGTACAATGCGCGGCGCTAGTGCGAGGCACGAGTGACATTTCGGTAATGAAACGTCTGCATCGCAGGAGCGGAACACAAGGAGACGACATGGCGAGCGGGGCGGCGGCGGGGAGAAGCGCTGGAACTTTAACTTTGCAGCTTTCAATTCAGCGAGATTCTGTGTGTTGGGGGAAGGATAAAGTGCTTAGACTGAGAGCCAATCAGAGTGAGAAGAGTTAGGCTGGCGGGGGGGGCTGACTCCCATGGCTTTGAGGGGGCTGCAGTATCAGCTTGGGCAAAGCGTGCAGAATCACGGCCGTGGGGCTTCCCAAAAACGTGTCGATCTCCAGACGGGCACCACGATGCCACGTGCTCAGGGCAGGTCCAGGCACCCGTCCTGCCTGCCGCCTCTCCCCCAAGCAGACGTAAAAAGTGACATTTATTAATTCGTGTTTAAAGTTCACAAATGTAATTATGAAAGAGCAAAGATCCCTGAGCATTAGTCTTGATTGTGATTTATAGCTGTGCGTTTGTTGAAGAGAGTCTCCATCTGGAGACATAAAAGCACCATTGTGTTTGAGCTAAATCATTTAGGTCATAAATCTGATTAAGAGAAGGGAAACGGTGGACAGGGAGCGAGTTCACACTCGGCGCCGTACACGCGCGGGACAGCCCCACCCGCCTGTTACCGCAAGGGCCCGTTTCTCAGGATCAGTGTCCGGGCCATCCATCTTGGACTATCTAGGATCAAAGTCATTCTTCTTGGACCCTAAAATTGCAACAGTGGGTAGGGCTGGCCACCTGCAGTACAATGGCGGCCTCCACATCACGTACATAAGCTCATACACACAGTTACTACCCCAACCCTCCATGCTGTAGTGTTAATCCGGTAATTGTTCAGTAATTATGCAGATACTTGCACAGAACTCACTGAAATTGAACTGGCACAAGTAAGCGATTATCCCTTTAAACTAAGGGCATGCATGTGAAGGCTGCAGCGAGGTGGCGTAATTGATGACTGGATGTCAGATACTGCACAGCACAGTTGGTCCTGATTCAATTGCACGTGGCTGTTTTGCTTACTAAGATGTAACCGGACACGAGCTCGGTGCCCGTGACCTTGTCTCGCCGTTGCTCTGTTTCACATGCAGAGCGACACCCCCTCCGGGCACAGGGGGATGCATGATTATGGCTTTTTTTTTTTTTTTACCGCTCCGAAAGCAGTGTTTCCATTTACGGGCCACACTTCTGATCGCTGGCGGTGGGCGTAACACATTTTCAGCACCTGACATCACTTGCAGGAGTTCAGGGCTAAAAAAGCCGGAATGGGGGGTGGCAGCAATTTACAGCGTGGGATTGGCTGGCTGAGTGTTGAAGCCGATCGTATTAAACACACTCGTGTGCCTACATGTCCACATGGGCACTCCCACACACACACACTTACAGTATACAGGACGACATCTGAAAAGCAGTCTGCCGAGGTGCTGTACAGCGAATGCCGCATTCCCAGAAGGGGTGGCTGCGGCGGCCCCACTGACAGGAAAGGTCTCGCACCATCATCACGCAGTCCTTAAGGCTGCATTAACTATTCATTGGAGGAATCTGTCGCACAGCAAAGATGTTTATTAGAAGAGTCACATGGAATTGGCCTGAGAGAGTAAGAGAGCACGTACCCAAATTGTCAGGATGGCTGCTCCGGAGAGCGACTTTCAAATATTTATAAGTTTAAACATGAAAGCCATCTTGGTCCCTTTGTTGGGGGGTGGGGGGGGCAACAGTGGCCAATCCTCTCAGTCCCCCCTCATTTGTATACTGGATCCCGTCAGCTGGATGAGACCTGTTAAAAAGACCATTTGGGAAGAATGGTGTCACCAATCAGTGGCACCCACGAGCCAGAAAGGCGGAGGACCATGATCACCAGGTCCATGTGACCAAAGATTCACGGCACTGTAAATATAGTCGGACCTTCCTCCATCATCATCTCCGCCGGGCCCATCACATGAAAGGCGTCCTTCTCATCTCGACCGAGCCTCTGACAGGCTGCACTCTGGTTTTCATCTTGGGATGAAAGAACGCCGCTGCCTCCTCGTTCGGCACCCGGTCGCCAGAGGGCTGCCAGGGCAGGGGACTTTAAGGTGACCTTCTGTGTCAGATGAATATACAGGGAGCACTCCTGGCAAGGCACCCCACTCGTGATCCGGAGGGCGTGCCGTGAGAGCTGCTAGTGTGCGCTAGTGCGAGGGGGCGCCTGCTGGCGGAGCAGACAAAGAAAGTCCCGTGTTCATACACCTGTTACCACTAAGTTAAGTTTAACAGACCCTTCCACTTTAGGCAAGACCTCATGTGAAAAAAGGGCAGCCGCCCCTCTGCAGGAGCTCCATGGAGGAGCTGACATCCAGCTCCGTGTCATCAGACAGCTGGGCATTAATGACCATTGTGTGAGACAGAAGAGCACGGGGCGGTCCCACATGCAGGGTCCCCATTTAAGAAGCCCCTTCATCTTCCCCCGCAAAGAGGCACATTACAGTCAAACCATCCAGCTGTGAACCTTCCCCCATTACAGCTACAGGGTATTAATGAAGCTTGGCTGACCATCTTATTCATGGGTACAATGAGGATCTGCTTCCAGGGCAACCTCACGCGCCTCGTGTCCTTTAAAGAACTCCTTCACAGGGGCACCGAGCCAACGACATACTGACACCCAAAGAGTAAATCGCTGGCCACGCCATGACCGCGTTCCGGGCGGGCCTCTTTCTCAGACGCGGGAATGGTGAGCTCACACCCAACAACAGCTTCATCACTGCGTCGTTCCCGCCAATATATATGGATATTAGGGGAAGATTTATAGCCAGAACTTGCAGAATGAGGCAACCGTGCAGCAAATTGGTTATGAAATATCGGCACACTGATGAGCCATTATCGCTGGCAGTCGACAGGAGGATGAAACGATTCGCGGCGGGCCGAGAGGGCCGCAAACTAATTAGCTGCCTAATGGTGTCTTCATAACCTGGCTGCTTCGAGCGGAGATGGGCGCTGGATGGACGAGGAGCTCCGCCCCCTCCACCATGTGCCCCCCCCCTTCAAGGCCAGCCCCTCCCTTTTACAGACTTTCAGCGGCTCCTTGTGGATCAACAGCTCGGAATCACTCAGGCGTATCGCACTCGATGTTAAAAGGAGCTTATTTAAAAAAAAAAATGTAATGAAGTGAAATGAAGAAGGAACAATTGTGTATTTTTAGCCCAATTAAAACATGTCTACTAGACAAAGGATCACAGGAGCGCGGTCGGTACGGGGGGGCTTATAAACACTCGGATAGGGGACACCCAGTTTGCTCCGCTGTACCTTATCAATCTGCCACTTCGAAGGCGTCCATCACGGTTGTCCTCTCCCACTCCTCCAGCTCTGAACTGAGGAGGTGCTTCTGGGATACCACCGAGGGAACACAGCGCAATGCAGCTGGGTGCCTATGTTAACCCCCTCCCCAACCCCGAAACTCTCATCAACAGGCGCTGGACCTTCCCTGGCAAGCCCCCAGACACCCCACCCTCCCAATCCCACCCCTCGGCCATGTGTGCGCCGCTTCTCTCAGCCAACACGGGTGATCGATGGTCCTCTTCATTGTTCTGACTTGTTTCGAAAGAGTCGGGATGGACGACCTGTCCAAGTCCCTTATAGAAATATCCCCCCTCCCCCAACTGGCTCCGCAGTTCTCATGCCCAGCTTCCGGAGTGACTCCATCCCTCTCCTTTAAGTGCCCACAGATCCCAGGCTGCCACAGCCATCCTGGGCTTGGGCCCTCGCACGGGGGTGGAAGGTGGTTTATCCGCACAATGGTACGTTCATGGGAGAGGTCGTGAACGGGACTCCCGTCGCTAGGCGACAAAGAACCACAGCTGCCTTTCACAGGCTACGCAAAACGGTCTGGCAATAATAACACACCAAAAGCATCTTCCAACACGCTGAACATGAATCTGGAGATGTACAGCCATTGCAGACCCCCCCTGATCAGACTAAGGACCATCCGGCAGAAAGAAGCTTCTCGCTCCGTTTGTGGGAACCGGCGCCGTTGGCTTTTCCTGTGTCAGCGTGATGAACTTGCACGCTGCTCCTCCGCCTGCCCGCCCCGGTTTGTTCTCCACGTCAAAGCCGCAGAGAGGATAAGATAATAAACTCTACAAATGATTTATAGCTGAGCAGGACCACTGTGCTGTCAGTGCGCTGAAAGTCCTTTACATTCCGCTTTTCCTCTTAATTGAAGAAGTCGTTGAGTACGGCTCTCCGCCTCTCTCTCTACTGCATTAAAAGGACGGGGGGGGTTGACACTCAGAAAACACGATGCGTTTCCTACCTAATCAGAGCAGACACTATTATATGGTTATTATCTTTGGATTGCGGTGGGGGTTACAAAGGCCGGCTTCACACGCCGCTGCCAGCCATTCGGGATGGGGAGAGCGTGCCCGACGGCCATGGTGCCAGCTGGGGACTCCGTGCCCAAACGCGGCCGCCCAGCTCTGTCATTTCTGCAAACAAAGGCTGGCAGGGTTTGCTTTCTGACACAAAGCAGCCAGTCGCTGCACTGCTATCCATCAGGGCCCTGGGCCGGCGGCACATTAGCGACCATCCTTTGGTATCCAAGGCCCCTCTGCCACAGAGCGTTCCCATGTCGAGGTGGGAGCGTGCAAACCATATCGACCAGTGGAGGGAGGGCTTTGTAGGCCCATCCACCCCCACCCCCCGCCTACCAGCCGCCACCCCAGGCCACGCTTTGATGGGCCCGATTCATTCGCATAATCGATCGCTTTCCTCTGCTTCTGAGAGGTGTTGCAGGCTGTGCAAGTCTCCTCACTCTGTCAGACACGGGCCCATGACGACAGCCTGGGTCAGTCATGCCGACACCCCCGGGGCCCATGACAACGGCCTGGGTCAGTTACGCCGACACCCCCTGGGGCCCATGACGACGGCCTGGGTCAGTCACGTAGCTCTGGGTAAGCCAGCACACCCCGACACTGAATGAATGGGGCACGTACCTTTGGCTACGTAGCTTTGCCACTTGTTGGTGCACTGCCAACTCTCAGCCAATGAGTATCCAGCGGAGTCCAGCACAGCCAATGAGAAAGAGCCAAGTGTTCAGTACAGTGTTCAAATACAGGGCCTGTCCCGATTGGAGGCAGTGTAGGGGGATGGTGGGACAAACACTGGAGACCTCTGCAGGAAGGGCGCTCAGCGGGCCGACGTGTGATCAGAACTGACAGCCTGTTGGTGAAAATTGGCCCCAACGATTAGAGAAGCAATTCTGGTTGTCTGGTATGAGGTGTTGGGGGGAGGGGCGTGAAGGTGTGTCACTGGGGATCTCAGAAAAGCATTTGGGGTGGTGCATCCTTCAGCCAGCTGTCTAGAACATCTCTGAATAAACCAGAAGGGGGACGGGGGGCAGTGTCAGGTAGGGCTGGTCGTCATTAATATGTCCCCATAAAATGCCCAGGGGTGGGGAGTTTGTCTGGCCCAGAACTGCCAGTGGGGGATGGGGTCTTATGCGATCCCATCCTGGTGGTGCCGTCCTGAAGGGCTGGAAACTGCCCTTCAAGAGTCAGCCAGGCCTGTCTGCAGCCGACCACCTGCCCAGCCCTCCTCTAGACTGCAAAGCCAGAACCAAACAGCGCCTGTGGCCCCCGCATGGGTGCTGCCACAGGGGCAGGGCTGGCCGCTGTCTCCAAACCCGAAGCTTCCGCTGAATCAAATCCTCATAAACACGGCAGCCTCAGCTCAAAACAAATCAATAAAGACCGACAGCTCGCCCTCTGTCCTCTACACCGCAAGCTGAATTATTACTGTTGTTTCAGTTTAAATGCATAAAAAATTGGACACGCTGACAACAGGCAGCCACTTAACATAAATAACCGTGGCGTCCTCTCCACTGCCCGACTGCACGGCGAGGACCCGCTTGGCATGCTGACTGGGGGATGTGGCGACAGAGGGGGGGCAGATGGTGGGGGCTCACAGCACATGATGGCAAGCATCAAGCCTCTTGCCTTTTTACGATTCCATCCCTGACCCAATGGCTCTTTAGCCTGGTGGCCTGGGATGGCATGAGCAGTGCTTCCCCGTAGTCCTCGGAACGCCCCCCCAGCGTGATTCAGACCTGCGGCCGGCGGCCATGCGTCACTCTGGGGAGTATCCTTCACCCCGAGGGCCCCAAAGGCGGGTCACCAGCAGCAGAGTCGCTCCTCAGCCTCGCGGAACGCACTGGACGGACTGCCCTGAATGCACAGGGACATAAACAGCCCCCTAGAGCTCGCGGTAAAACAGCTTTCGCGACACCATTACCTGCTTTTGCCAGTGAAACGGCAAAGCATCATTACCCGGGGCCCGGCAGTGGTAACGGCAGTGCGGCCCCGGGCTGGCCGAGACGCGGCGGCAAAGCAGGCACCCCCGACCCGATTGACAGGTTATTATGCACTTGACGGAAGTGTTTCATTGGCCTCCTACTGGCCGGCGAGGGCAGAGCGATGCGGCGCGGGCCTTGGCCGTGTCTGGGATGGTTACAGCGGCCACCCCGTGGCACCTGCCGGGCGGCTGAGGCCGTCATTTCAAAGGCCCGTTACATAAAGGCGATGCTGCTGCGTGGCGGATTAAACAGGAAAGGTGGTGAGGAGGACACTGCTGGATTCACATTAAACAGCTTGTTACCGCAGACAAAAAGCCCCCATGGCAATGTGCGTGTCTGTATGAGTATGACACCCAGCCTGCTGCCGAGGCCTGCCGCTACCCGTGCCCCTACACACCCAGCCTGCTGCCGAGGCCTGCCGCTACC
>JAODKM010000025.1:15013947-15026286 GCA_026780845.1 Petrocephalus sullivani
AGCAAGCAGTGTCCCTGGTGTGACGGGCGCGCGGACAGAGAGGAGCACAGCAAGCAGTGTCCCTGGTGTGACGGGCGCGCGGACAGAGAGGAGCACAGCAAGCAGTGTCCCTGGTGTGACGGGCGTGCGGACAGAGAGGAGCACAGCAAGCAGTGTCCCTGGTGTGACGGGCGCGCGGACAGAGAGGAGCACAGCAAGCACCTGGGTGCATGCCTGTCTCTATAAGGCGGACCTAAGCTGGCCATTGAGGGCACAAACCAACTTCCTGTGAGACGCTTGAGGTTTGTGGGGGAATGAGAGAGAGCGGTGCCTACTTAACAGTTTCACTGGGGCCACTGGGGGACACGGTATATATGAAAAAGAACACCGCTGTTGACAAGAGAAACCCGGCTAGACAATGACCCACCTGACGAGGCCGAGCCCCCCGGTATGTAGCGGCCGAGTGCCGCGCCCCCGATGTGCCTGCTTACACACATCCGTAGGAGAATCGCCATCAGGATTACCATGTGCGGCGGCGGCGTCACCCCGGGCCCAACCCTGAGCGGCATGACCTCACACAGGGCGGTCCGCGGTGGGCTTCCGCGTCTCGAAAGCCGGTCGGGGGCAGCCTGGCGGGCTCCTTACGGCTCCCCCTGAACCCGCCCTGGCGGCCCTCTCCGGCGAGTTATCTGCGGCGGTAAAGGTCACCGGGGGAAATGATAGATGGCTGCCGCCGTGGGTTTCATTTAAAATAAAGAGCAATAAACACGATGCTGCCGTCCGCGGCAGAGAGGATGATGGAGGAGCCATTAGCAAAGCAAAGGTCGCGGGGGTGTGGGGCCGCTGTGGGGGGGGACACCCAGGGTGAGGCAGGTCTGCTCAATGCTGTCCTGAATTAAAGGGCAAAGAGCAAGATAAGGAAGATGTCCGGAGGGAAGCGAGCATCCTCGGGGGGGGGGAGACATCCATCCCATGCAAATGAGGTGCCAGAGAAGGGTCCCGGTGTGAGCGACACAGAATGGCCTCTCCCCAGCACCAGCCAGAGGAGCACACTGAGCATGCTCTCAGCTGTCTGCCGAAGCCCATGCACACTCCCGTTATAAAGCACTGCTGTTCTGCGGCACCCCGGGGCGGTAAGAAATGTAACATCGTCACAAAGCGAGAGGGGCTGAAATGACCCCCAGATCTGTTGCTCACGACTAGTCTGTACTATATAATGTAAGGAAAGCTAAAGAATGGCTGAAGAACGTCCCCCCAGGACACATATTCTCACAAACTGCTACAGAGCAGATCCTGCAGCCAACTTTTGCCCTTTTGGTACAGGCCATGAACCTCGTCGGGAAGAGGGGGGGGTAAGAGCATGTCGATAACTTGAGACCTGCTTGTTTCACCCTTGCCCCAGCCCTGCCTGGCACTCAGCCCCCACTGGTGACCTGTGCACCAGCCCCCTGACCCCCCAGTGACATGCAGGCTTCCTGCTCCCTGGCATTCGTCTATGTCAACCTTTAACTTCGACTCCCTCTGGCAAAATTCCCGGCCGATTTAACAGGTCTGCAGGGCACGTGCCAAACCAGGAAGTGGAGATGATTACCCCGGGGTGACGCTGCCGCCAACAGCAGCCAAGCTCGGCCGAGGGTCAGGACGAGGAACTGTTCTGGTTATCAGCGGTACCTCCTCAAATCAGGGCCACCCTCTTTAACAGCAGAGCATCAGTCCACTGGTTTAGAGTATGAGGACGTCACTTGGCTCATTGCAGTAAATATCAATAGAAACATAGTCAATTGCTGCGATTCCAAGGCAGGGAAGAGGGCGGGGCTTATGCACACAGAGACACAGGAGAATCCAGTCTGGCCAGCGACTCCTTCGTGTCTCACGGTGCATGAGCCTCCATCTCACAGTGCATGAGCCTCCATCTCACAGTGCATGAGCCTCCATCGGCTGCCCTGCTGCTCATGGACGCTCAGGTACGACTGCCTGAGATACAGTGGCCAAGCACTGCTAATACACAGCATTTACAACACAAGCCTGCCTCTCAGCCCGCCTGTGGGCAGCATACCGGCGTCTCATCCCACGTGCCAGGCAGTCTGACAAGCCAAACAAATACAGGTAACAACTCAACCACCCCCACAAGCATGAATTAAGGGTACTCCCCCTGAGCACCAGGCTCCCAAACCCAGCATAAATTAAGGGTACTCCCCCTGAGCATGGGGCACCCCAACCCAGCATGACTTAAGGGTACTCCCCCAGAGCACCAGGCACCCAAACCCAGCATGACTAAAGGTTACTCCCCCCCGAGCATGGGGCACCCCAACCCAGCATGACTTAAGGGTACTCCCTCAGAGCACCAGGCACCCAAACCCAGCATGACTTAAGGGTACTCCCCCAGAGCACCAGGCACCCAAACCCAGCATGACTTAAGGGTACCCCTTCTGACCACAAGACCTTGTCAGAAAAATGAACAACATGCCATGTAACCAGCTCAGGAGTTCCCAATCCCAACCGCAGACCAGCTGGTATTGGGCTCTGGGTGAGAGGGGCTGGTTAATTTCCAAAAACAAGCCGCACCTTTCTGGAGACCCCTGACACTGCAGGTTTTTTCAGATCTTCAGAAAGAAACGGTTAAAAATCGGGTCAGCTGATCGATCCGCCAGGTGGTCGGTGAATTTTACCACCAGAATCACCTCCTCCCCCCAGCCCCCCCCCCCTCGCCAGCACTGCAACTTTAACTGCATCTAGAGATTGCAATAATAACGTTGCCAAAAGAGTTCGTAAACAGCAAGCATACAAGCTATGATGCTGACAATGCATTTGTTATTTAGCCATAAAACATTTGGGAAACCCTACTCTATGAAATAAATTAATGTACAGATTCATAGATTAAATGGACAAACAAAGGGTGCGTATGGATTGTTTTGGCATTTGAGAACGACACGTGACAAAAGAGGCTGTTCCTACGAAGGATGCTTAGGAATAATGACGCAAACAGCTCTCACACATATATCGCAGGCTCATAACTAGACCTGATCACCAGGCACAATAGAGTCCATCTGGTCCAATGTGCCTAATGACTATTAGAAAGCTCACTTCTCTCCATCATGTAATGACCTATTGGAAATCGTTAGGTGATCACGGCCGATGTATTGTGCAGTATCACTGAATCTCTGTCACCTGGCTAAGATGCATCGCTGTCGTTTTTGGGGTTCTGCTGCCATTGGGGCTCTTTTGTATGGACTGCGGCATAAACTTAACATGTCTGAACTGCGGCACTATGGTCAGGGAGCCTGGATGCCAGCTAATGGCAGCATAATACCTTGGGTGTAACTGGAGATTAATGACTGGGGAGACTACAGGATTCTGAAAGGGATTTCTAATTGTCAATGAGCTGCAACCGTCAACAGTGCCCAATCAAGCACGTCTACGTCACGATGGCGTCAACCTCGCTTCTGTAATCAAGCTCACGTTTGAATCAATATTTACAGGATTAACTAACGCATTTACTCATAACATACTGCAATGAACAGGCAACACACAGAATCACCAGAGCATTAGATGTGTCCGACGGATGCGATGCTGGGGAGATCGGGGTGATGGATGCTGCACCGATTCCTGCACCTCACGGCAGGGCTTGTGGGGTTAAATTCCTCCTGAGGTGTTTTATAAAACATGGTCGTCCGGAAATGGCTTCTGAAGTCACACACTTGAAAGGAAAGGCTTTGCGAGTTCCTACAGGCCCGCCTCCCAGATCAGCACGACCGCTTAAGCTCCCATCCACACCAAGACAGCAGAGACACAATCAGAAGATGGCTCAAGTCTGTGTTTGCACTTCAATGGCAGTGACGGAGGTTCATAGGATGGGGGTGCCATGGGCACAGGCTGGAGACCCCCCACAGAAACTCATACCAGCTGACGGCGCACAGATTCTGACTGACGGCGCTGACCGTGACCAAGAACCTGCAGGAGGCAATGAAGCCCACCCAGAAGCTGGTGCGGCAGGTGCCCGGACCGCGATTTGACAGGTCACAAACCGAGACGCAGGCCTTCTGTGTGGTCTCCTCGCTGTCACTCATAGCAAACCGTCTGTGACGGGTCAAGACGCGGCCTTCTGCGTGTCGGGCTGCACGGCACCAAGAGGTGGCAACGGTGCCTGGTGCTGCTCGCCACTGCTCGGCCTAATCTCTGCCTCCGCGGCAGAAAGCAGTAAAACCAAGGCAGCATGTTACAGACATTGATCAAACTGAATCAATTTATTGATATCAGGTGCACTAACCCATGCAGCTGTGCATCCCGGAGACATGAACTGACCACATGCCAGTGACCCAATCCGAGACCCTTGGTACACATGCCTCCACCCAACACATCAATAACTGGAGTGCGAAGGTTTGCTGAAAGTTATTAGGCATGTAATTGGCAGGAACAAGGCAAACAGCTCTTAGCTGATGCCCTTTAATCTCAGAGAATGTGTTTAACACCCCTTAACAGTTGACAGTTGTGTATGCCTCAAGTGTAAACTGTAGCCTCATATGAAGTGAAGGTGATTAATTGGCATCGTTGACACACCACAGCACACAACAACGGAACATCACACTCGCATTCGATTCATACACAGCTGTCCCAGCCCACAACCTGACTTCAGGCATTTGTATCAGTCTAACGTCACAATGTGGATTTGTTTGTTCAAGGGTTCGCTCACATGCAAGGTCTACAGTCCAACTAGTACTCGCAGTGAAATGCAAGATGGTCAGCTCCACTGTAGTAAGAATGAGTGAAAAGCACTAGGAAAAAAGTAACAGTATAATAATTATATACAAACAGTGAAGGACATAGCGTTTGTGCAACACAGCTCCAATCAGTGCACACACCTTTATCAGTAATTAAAAAAGGCCTTTAGGTTTCATTTGGCAAATTTGTCAAAAAAGCAGAAAATTAATAACAAAATGTAGAAAATCAGCAGCAAGACAAGCCTGGCAGCTGTCGATCAGCAGGTAATCAGATCCGTCTCTAAGACCGTGCGTTCGGGGAGATTACAATCTTTCCACTCTATCTGCTGCCATAAATGAATAATAATCAAAGCGGGTTGCATGTGTATGTGCGTGTGTGTATGTGCGTGTGTGTATGTGCGTGTGTGTATGTGCGTGTGGGTGTATGTGCGTGTGTGTATGTGTGCCTGCCTGTGTGTGGTCCTGAATGCTCATTTTCGCCTGAGATATGAGCCCTGCTGCTTCTGGGTGGGATCTGAGGCTATCTAGTAATCGCCAGCAATCCTGTCTAATGGGGCTGGTCCTCAGAGAACTATGAATGAGGGAGACCAGCCACTGTGTGTCATGCAGCAGTTACACAGTGGGCCCAGACACAGTGCTCCTATAAGGAGGAGGACAACTGCCGCAAGGCACATTTTGACCACTCTGCTCGACAAGAGCATCTCACGATTCTCAGCACGCCACTTGTAACACCTGCCTCAACTGACCTTTTAAATCAAAACACACATGTACAATGACAGTTACACGCCAGTTCAGCTGGTCTGTGAGATCCAACCTGTGACGGCGATGCCCTCGCCGACAGAGAGGAGCCTCTCTGGTTCTGAGACGGCCAGAAACGCAGCCGTATCGAAAGACATCCGGCAAACTTGGCAGCTCGATGGAAGCAGTCGATGGGGCGTTAGTATGAAGCTGATTGGGTGCCGGACTCTGGGCAATAATTAAAGTCCCGCGGCTGAGCGAGATAGTGGGAAGGAGCGCTTCAGGCCACTTCCCGCTACGGCGCCGTTCTATTGACTCGGCCCATAGAAAAATAATTAACTTAAATACCATTTGTCCAAGACACTGCGTTTGTTACAAGCTGCAATCCTCTAGTAATGAAATCTGTTTAGGTCCTTAATGAACCTTCCAGCTTGCAGGGGAGTTTCCCAAAAGACCCCGGAATGGCGGAGGGAGACGGTGGACTGTGACTGAGGTTCTGGGGCCCTGGCGAGGTGCTGACAGGAATCTGTGGTGCCTCGCCTCGCACGCCGACGCCCGGCTTCTCACGCCGACGGTCACGCGCTGGCAGCATTGCTGTAGAAACCGACACGGCGCAGAGGAGGTGGTCATGGAACTCTGAAAGCCTGGTACATCATCAAACCCGTCCCTGAGAGCTGGGCAAACTTCACCAAAAAAAAAATCATTTTTTTTTTAAAACTTTGCAAGCCAATTTGAGTAACCGGGCTCTAAGGCTTCACGGCCCGGCCGGCCGATACCCTGAGCAGCAGCACAGTGCCTGTGGTCTTGGCTTTCACACTCCCCTGTCCCATGTACACCCCCCCCTGGTTGGCCCTCATTAGGCCATTCCTAAGTGCAGATGATTTGATTCGCAACAATCATTTAGGAAGCTGCAGTATTCCAGACCCTTAAAGGCCTTGCGTTGCCATGACAATTATCTCCCATCCTTATTGATGACTTAGTTGGGTCTCCTCAGAAACTGCCTGGAGCACTCCCCACCACCCCCCCACCCCAAACAGACTCCTGCATTTTTACAGGAAGGGGTTCAACTGGAGGCCAGAAATTAAAAAAAAAAAAACAGTAGGAAATGAGTGGAAAAAATGAAAGCATGCCACCTGATTGGTGGCGAGGGCACAGGGCCGGGCGCCCAGTAAGAGCACACGTGGGCACTGGACGGGGCGTGGGAAACTCCCACTAACTAGGTGGTCCGCTTTGACAAGCAGGTGGGCTACGATTACAGCCCCATTAGCTGAACGTGGGAAAGAATCTGCGGGAGACAGCACCCCCCGCAATGCCACACCTTCCCACGATGCCCCGCTGAATGCCCTTTTGTGCTCCCGCAGCCTGTCCGGGGTCACCACAATGCCCGTCTGTGCCACTGGATACCGCTCTGTTGAAAGCAGGAGTACGATGGCCTGACAGACTCTGGTCCACGTCCATCGTCTCCCTCCATTGTGGTGCCGGTTGGGCCAAACGATACCACTGGATCTCCATCACCAGCCTGAAAAGGGCGAGCGGCTGAAGACCCCCCCAGTCTGTGTCAGACCAAAGTGCGGTCTTCACAGACAGAGACCGCGCTCACAGAACCGCACTGTCACCTCCTCAGGTTTACAGACCCCCCCAGTCTGTGTCAGACCAAAGTGCGCTCTTCACAGACAGAGACCGTGCTCACAGAACCGCACTGTCACCTACTCAGGTTTACAGAAGCCCCCAGTCTGTGTCAGACCAAAGTGCGCTCTTCACAGACAGAGACCGCGCTCACAGAACCGCACTGTCACCTACTCAGGTTTACAGAAGCCCCCAGTCTGTGTCAGACCAAAGTGCGCTCTTCACAGACAGAGACCGCGTTCACAGAACCGCACTGTCACCTACTCAGGTTTACAGACCCCCCCAGTCTGTGTCAGACCAAAGTGCACTCTTCACAGACAGTCACCTCCCAACTTCTACTGGCAAAATACTGAATACATGAGTTTATAAAAATTTTCGTAAAATCGAATTTTAGTGAAATCAAATTTGTTTGTGGCTGCACCTAGATATTAATCCTAAATTTCAAATAAATAGAACCTTATGTTTGGAATTCGCATTGTAATGATGTTGTGAGCAAAAACCCGTTAGAGTACAAAAAGACTGAATGCTATTTATACTCCCTATCTATATTTCCTTTGAGTTTCCAATGCCCCAACATTGGCCGGGAATTTTTGCCATAAAATGTAACAGTGACATCCCAAATCCATCAGTCACAGGGGTGCTGAATCGTCTGCCTGATTTTGGCCATGCCTACTCCCCACAGCAGACCAGTACAAACAGGGTCTCACTGAGGGAGAATGTTAGCCAACCATGTATGAGGGAGGAATCTATAGCCTTTTTTGGCAGCTTATGAAAATGCAACAGGGTGCTGGGTGCCTCCTGGGAGGAGAGCAGGGCAGCAGGTGTTCCTGGAGCATTGTGGGACGAGCGCCAAGACTGAAGTCAGGGTGGATTTAGTTGCACTATTTCTGCCAATCATTTGTACTCCTAAAGTTAAGTGACAGATGCCCCAACCAAATAACTGGGGTTCATGTGAAGTCCCACCCCTCGAAGAACTACTTTTAACAAGTACGTATAACCAGAGCAGCATGCTGTAAAGAAACAACAGATTGAGGTACATAAACACTCCTGCTAAATGCTAACAGGGGGGCTGAAAATGGCCGCCAAGGTGCTTCGGCAGGCTTCTGCCATCAGCCCGCGCAGCTCACACCTGCAGAAACAAGAATCGAACAGAACGCAGGAGCCCCGACCCGAATCCGGCACTCAGCGCGGTTACACCCTGGAGCAGAGGGCAGTGGCTCTGCTGAAGCCGGGAGCTGCACTGGCCCCAACATGCAGGGTCAGCACCCATCTCCAGTCTCAGCTCTGGGGAAATGTGCAGGTAATATGCAGCAAAGGACCTGCCACACAGCAACAACTCATCTTTACGGTCAGGAGTACAGGGCAAGATGGGAGGCCTTAGAGAAGGTGAAAAATAAAATATAAAAAAACATGAAAGCACAGAAAAAGCATTCCAAATGGAAAAAGGATTAATAATAGATGGATTTGTTTATACTCCGTGCATCATTTCAAATGACAGAATACAACGGAGAAGCATAAGGAGGAAAAAGTGTGGCTATAACACCCGGCCCAGTACATAGGGTGCGTGTTAGATGCGCCCCCTCATGGACAGTTACAGGAAGCACAGCCGGCGTGTGCGAGCGGCATCGGCGCATTCAGCCCGGCCAGCCAATCAGGGGCAGAGTTTCTGACCCCTACTTATCGGACGGACCCCCCTCTCATCGACACTTCACCGACTTACCGTTCATCTGCATGTATAATTATTACAGGCGCTTCAGGAATCGTTTGCTAAAAAGCTTTATGCAAATTATAATTAACGGTAATTAAAATCCAGGCTGCCCCTGAATGGGAGCCATGGAGCCCGGACGGTGTTTATGAAACCAAATTAAAACTAATGACTTTACTGGAGGAATAGAGAGGGGGCACCGGAGCCTGCACACCCCACCCCACCCCAAACCCCCCCCGGCTCTTCTCCACGCCTCATTACTTCAGCTGAGTGCCACTCTTGCCAGAGCGCCACACCCACACCGTGACTCTGCGACACACACCCACACCGTGACTCTGCGACACACACCCACACCGCGACTCTGCGACACACACACCCACACCGTGACTCTGTGACACACACACACCGTGACTCTGTGACACACACACACACCGTGACTCTGTGACACACACCCACACCGCGACTCTGTGACACACACCCACACCGTGACTCTGTGACACACACACCCACATGATCTGCATGTCTGGAGTAAACAGCCAACTTTACAAGCTCAACTAAAATGGAAAAAATCACTCAGGGCCCTTAAACATTTAAAATTTAAAACTAAGTGTAACGGCTACATTGCAAAAATGCGAAAAAATCTATAATAATAATAATAATAGTTATACAGATGGTCCCTGAGTGACGATGAATAAAAATAATTGTAAGTTGCAGGTAATTGTAAGTCTGCGTGGGAGGCAAACGCAGCGGCGTATGCAGCACGGTACGCTGGAACGCGGCCGGGATGCACGCATCTCCTGCCTTGGGAGACAGACAACATGTACTTCTTTATGAGCCATGTTGGCAGAGCATTGGACAGAGAATGGTGCTATCAAAATTAGCAAATTATGTGACTGAGAAATGCACCTGTGGACTTCTGAAAGACTTCTGAGTACCAGAGGACAATCCAGGAGCGGAAATCTGAGAAAGCAAAATTTACTCTGTATTGGTATATTGCATGATTGTTATAATGGCTACTCCGCAGGCACACACGTACCTCATCGGCAAAGCTAATCAGGACCAGTCCGCCAGAGCCGGGACGGAATGGCAGCACATTAGCGTGACCTGGCCCGCCGTTGTCGGGGAAACCCTTCTGGCTCTCGGTTCCACAGAAGGCCAGGTAAACAGATGAGGATTCGGCAAAGCCCAGTCCCCGAGCTTCACACGTTCAGCAACCGCAATTAAATTATGGTCTCTGGCAGGCACGCCATCCCAGGTGAGCAAAGGTTCAGCGGCACGGGCAGGCAGCGCTGGGAGGCTGGGCTTTGGGCCTCTTATTGTGGTTAGATTGCCCTGCATCGTCCTAATTACCTGCCGGAGCTCGGGGTCGTCCTCCCCGCTTCTTTAATCCCGCCAAAAACTCAGAGCTTCATTAGCATTTAAAAAGAGGGGAAAAAACTGCCTCTAGTGCCAGAAAAAACAACACTTTAGTCAAACTGTCAACTTATATTGCAGTTATCGCTTATTAATAATAAAAGTAGCTGCTGGGATACAGTCCGCAGCCTGGACTAACACAGAGCTTCCTTTAATATTTATATAGCGATACAAGTGAACTGCACTCTTCAGAACAGGAAGCAGCACTAATATACTATTATGTAAAAGGATGTGCTCCCGATATACACACAGGCGGGTCCAGCACAGCCTACAAACAGTGCAGCAGCTGCGTACAGAAGGAGCTTGTTGCCGCGGTTTGATCTCAGCAAACACGTAACCGTCTGTTAACCTGGACTTCAGAAGGCAAATGGCTCCTGGAGGCTACAATAACAGGGAGATAATGACCTTATGAATAGTGATGCTTCCCCATTGAGAAGAGCCACCGTGGTTCAGGCCGTTTCTGACAGAGCTCTGCTATTAAGAGCTTCTGTTGGCCTCTCTTTATGTCGGCAGACTGACGATAAAATAACAAAGAGAAATGAATTTGAGAAAGAGACAATTAAAAAGCCGGTGTGGTTTTTAATTTAATTTGAGCAAATCCAATTAAACATCCCGCTAGCCGAACCTCCATTATCTGTGGTTTCTTTTTTGGGGCGGGGGGCGTCATTATGCTATAAGCCGTCCGGCGATGTCGGCCTAGGCCTCACCGTTCCCGCATAGCTCTGGGGCAGAGGCAGCTCTTTTAATGAAGACCCCCGTCTGTCAGGGGGAAGGTGCAAAGCAGGCCCCCCTGGCCAGCCCGGCCCTGACGGGAAACAGAATCGTGTGCGGGGGTGGTGTTACGGAGGGAGCAGGGTGCGCGTGCCAACACGCTGTGGCAAAGAGTGTGAGCCCTGAGGTCACCGACACCCCCGGGAGCGTCGGAGATGGAGCCTGTGAGAGCGGAGCGGAGCTGGCTAGTGCGCCCACGGCACCATCACACTCATTAAGGAAATGACAATAACAAAGCATGCTGGGACGGCGCGAGCGGACTCCAGACTGCAAGCTCAGCAAAATGAAGGCAATGCCCCCCCAATCAGGCGCATTATCTCCCAGTGCCACCAGCAGAGCAGCTGCAGAGTTTAGTGGCATAGTGCTATTTAGGCTGGCAAATCCCTCTGGCAGTCACATGCACCGGTGTTAAGGGGCCGTGCTGGGGGTCGGTTTCATTTCCCGCTCCCCAGGCAGTAGCATCCAGAGCTGGGGGGGTAGAAGCCCACAATGGAGTGACACAGTGCCTACTGCAAGGAAATGCAACACACGCGTTAAAAACCCATGCATGCGACATCACAAACACATGGCCTGCGTCTGGGTAAATAAGGTGCAGCAGAGCCGCTACGTGCCGAGGACATGAGGACCATGGTTCTACACCGGCTAACCTGGAACTGCTAGTCCTAGAATGGAGGCCAGGGGGCGCCATGCGAGGAGGCCCTCCCGCCTAGCCCAGCATGCCAGACCACGCCTGGCACAGGAGAAGAGCAGGAATGGCACAGGAAGGAGCCAAGCTTCTGGAGCAGGGTAAACAGCTCACGTCAGATTAAACAGAGATGAGTTACAGACTGTGACAAACAGAGAAGTGGAAATTTTAAGAGAGAGTGGCGGGAAGCCACTTCTCACAAGCCACACACAGCGCTGGAGAATTGCAGCCATATTAGGACATGGGACTTGGGGGAGATTTATGGAGGCTGTTGCATTGTGGGGAGCACTGGTTTGGGCCTGGTTCCCGCATCACGGGTCACTGCACTGGCACTGTGTGTGTATACAGTCGCCTCACAGGTGCCGGTCCACAGGCTCAGTGCAGGACGCGTCACTGGGGCTGTTCAAACAGCCGAGGGGCGCTCTCACAGCTGAACATCTGGCGGGAGACACAAGGCATGGCACCCCCCCCCCCCCCCAGAAAAAACAGCATCTGTATGTAACGAGTCAGTGGGCCCACATCATGTCTGATCCACACACCCACATCATAGCACAAACAACCGCTGGCAAATACAGACTCGCACTCTCCTTCCGGGTCATTCGCACCAGGTCAAAGTGGGCATCTGCCTGAAACATGCTGACCAGCAGAGGCGGATGGACGGCTGACCCCCCCTCCCTGCCTCCCCCCCCACCACCCCCGCCCCC
>JAODKM010000025.1:15026363-15037202 GCA_026780845.1 Petrocephalus sullivani
TTTCGTTTGGTTACTCATGGGTAAGGTTAGGGCTGGGTAGGGGTTAAGGTTGTCATGTTGGGATCAGAGTTTTCCCCTTAGAAATGAATGGACAGTCCCCACAAAGACAGAATTACAAACCTGTGTGTCTGTGGGGGGGATGAAGATGGCAGAAGGAGAACCAAAAAAGGCCGGTCAGGTCCTACGGGGGCCCTATTACTCTCAACTACCCCACAGAGTCCATGATGATGATGCACCGCTGACTTCAAACAGCACCTCAGACGTGGACTGAGATGCACCTCGGATTATTAGCACACCTTCATCCTAGGTTACTGGGTGTACAGCCCTATGATCACGTCATCATGCACGTGGATATTCCCCCCCGTCACGGTTAATGCAGACGCGGAGATGGACGATATGACAGCGAGCCCATCAGCCCGGCGCGCAGAGGCACTATTCTGAGCGCCACACTCAGGAAGCAGAGGATGAGCATTAATGACCCTTTCCTGAACCGCTTCATTACGGAAGCCAACTAGCAATCCAGGGACAGAGCAGACACGTCTCTAATGAAGATTCACAGCTGCGCAGCTGCCCTCTGACAGCCTGGGGAATGGGGGGTGGGTGGTATCCTAGTGACGTCGGCGTGTTGCAGGGGAGGAGGCATCGCGATCGCGCCCTGGAATCCGCCACGCCTCCCCGAGGCTGATCGCCATGCGGCCTATCCCGCGCCTGCCTCCAGCACTCAGGGACCGCCCCCTAAGGTCTGAGCTCGTCTATAGGGGACTTCATTGGTTCACTCACCACTTAGAAGCAGAACTGCCACTTTCAATCTGAAGAAAAAAAAGAGATGCTCGGTTTAAGCTGACATAATACAGGACGCAAATTGCCCCCCACTTTCCGATCATGCAATCATTCCTCCTACTCCCCCCAGGGTCCCAGACAATATAATTTGCCAAGTGGGGGGGATATAAAAAAAAGGGACAAATCGCAACCCGTACTGGTTCAAAATGGGACACAGCATTTTATTTTACAATATGACCCTGTAAAATACGGGATGGTTGGCAGCTCTCATTAGCGCAGGCAGGGAGACAGTTTTATATGGTTTATAACTCATTATTAAATCTGGCATGCAGATCGATCTTTCGTATTCCACAGAATAATAAATGATGTAACATCATCACCAGCGGCACCCCCCCCAAGGAGGTGGCATAGAGGTCAACCAGTCATCGGTATCGGAGATATCAAAATATAACCGTTATCGATACTGATCTAAATTTCCATATGTGGGCAGCACATAGAGAGGAGAGTTTCAGAAAGACCGAGGCATCTTCCTGCAGAGCATAATCAGCAGTCCACAGCCTTCAGAACAGCAGGCATGACGAGAGGTTCGCAGAGTGCCCGTGAGTGCGCGGCAGAGCCTGACAAACGGAACATGCCAACAGGTCACTGATACACCGCCTGGAACCACCAGCTTCCTGAGGACCCGGCGATGCTTACATCTGCTCTACGCTAAACCTGGGAGATCAGCAAGGACTATTTACGTTTATTTATATCGAACAATTCAAGCAAGAAGTTCCATTGTAGTTACAGTATACATGGCAGAACTGATTTAATTAAAAGTAAATGAAAACTTAAAATATCATCTATCTCTGGTCCAAAGAATCAGTCAGCAAGGAGAACTGTGAAGGTTCAGAAGAAAGGGGACCTTGAACACTCCCATTACATGAGGGTCTCATTATTCAGACCCATGGACTTTGCTGAAATTTAAGAAACTCAGAAATTAGATTAGCTAAGGGGGTGCTATGTGCCAGTCTGTACCATGAATGGCTCCGTCATGAGGCCGACCTTGCCCTGGAGACACAAAGCACGACGAGGCAGGATAGGCGAGGTCAGAGCTCCAGTCCACAATCCCTGCAAGCTTCAGTGCCATCAGAAAGAATTAGGCCTGTTATAGGGATATACTTTTATTGTGCATCAAAATTAGGGCTGTCAAAGTAAGCGTCAGTCATAATGTGTTATTTCTCTGACTGCCTGCGGTATTATTCCCCGAAATGGGGGAATACGATGAACAGAGAGACATGCAGTGTCCATCCCTTCCATTCTGAACACCCTTAATTTTGTTTCCACCAGTCAGTTGAGCACTCTGTGACTGTGACTCTGTGACTGTGACTCTTTATGCTCAGCTGGTTGGTTAAAACAAAATCCTGGTCTGGATTTTTACTTTCTGGACCTGAATTATCCACCCCTGCCTAGCATGAACTGCAGTGCAGTGAAGCGCTGACTAACCCCCCACCCACCCCCACACCCCAGCAGAAGCTGAACACACAATGCCCCCCTCAAAGATGCCTGTGAAGGTGTCCCACATTGAAATTCAGTGTGAGCATGTAAACACCTAACCGAGATAATCTTAAAAATGCACCCAACACGATGCTGATGCAGATTAAACCGGTGCGCCGTTTTGGTGAAATACAACAGAGGATATACTGCATGTTGGGTATTAGATGCTTATCTGCAAACCGCAACCTTGGGATGTGAAAACGTTTTTCTGCATGAATTATTCATATATGCACGTTTATTCAAAATGGTGCAATGCTCACGGATGGGGGTAAAACCCCTCAGAATCCTGAGACACGACAATCATTCCCACAGCAACCTGACCCCCATCACACTGAAATCTAATTCAGCCCGGTGCTGGCCCATCAGAACACAGAGACAATGTCACCATCCGAGGACACGGCTCTGAGCCGCGAGGCACGCCTGAGCATGTCTCCTGACAGGTGTGATGTAACCATGATCGCTCACCCACCCCCCCCCCCCAGCAAGCACCAACACGCCATCTCGAATGTGAACCGTGCTCCAGATGGAATGGGCTCTCACAGAGAAATGCGAACTGCACGATGACGCCCAGCCAGCAGGACAAAGAAGCAGGCGGCCACCAACTCTGTCCCCTTAAAGGACAGGGCCTCGCTCTTCACAACCCGCCCCTCGAAGGGGTCTCACCAAATCACTGGGCACTGAATCTTCTTCCCCACCAGTCAGGGGCAGTAAAGCAGCCCTTTATTTCATTTCTGCAATTTAATCATGGTAAAAAATGAATTAAATCGGCATGATAAGGTGATAAATTCCTTATATGAGCTGTCAGGTGTCGTAAGTCAGGAGCACCCGCCAGGCTTCGCACTCAAAGGATGGGGGTGGGAGGGGCCCAAACTTGGGAGCCTAGATTACGATGCTCTTCTGTGAGGAACACAGGTCTTGGGGGGGCCACACAGGTCTTGAGGGGGGCGCTGGCCGGAATCGTCAGCATAACTGAATTACAGCCACAGTCACTCGGAGCGGCTGCTATCCAGCACCGGGCATTTTTAAATCCAGTCGATTGGCTTCCCCTCAAACCCCCCTCAGACCCTCAGATTGATGACTTTATCAGCACCTGGTACCCACGATGCATCGCTGCGCTCCTTTACGTGTGTAACGTTGACAGGAAATATGATAACGGCCGTCACAGATCAGAGAGGGGAACCGTTGAACCTTCACGGCGCAGGATAAATTGCATTTTGCTTATTTACCCTGGATGACGGCCAGGAGACGGCAGGGCTCACGCGGTCCAAGCAACCTTGACAGTAAATCCAGCAGGCGGCCAACAAGCACAGATCTACAGGAGGGCAACAAATGGAAAACAAAACCAAAGGCAAACAGGCCCCTGCCTCGATTCCCCACTGTTACTCTGGCCCCCTCAGCCCGGCCCTCCATCATTCCCTCGTCAGCGGCATATTCTTGATGGAGGCCCCCTCGAGTTTGTACAATGAGAGAGGTTCAAAGGTCAGGACCGTGTCTCCCTCTGAGGTATAAGGGGAAATCAGCCGAGAGGAGCCATGAAGCAGAAGAAGTGTAGCGAAAGAGAGTGGAGAGGAGCATAGGGAGCAAGAGACCCACAGGAGTGTAGGGAGGAGAGACACATGGGGGCACAGGTAGGAGAAACCCATGGAAGTGTAGGGAGGAGAGACACACAGGAGCACAGGGAAGAGAGACACATGGAAGCACAGGTAGGAGAAACCCATGGGAGCACAGGTAGGAGAGACACACGGGAGCACAGGAAGGAGAGAGAAATGGGAGCTGAGAGAATGAGAGACACACGGGGAGGGAGCAGAAGGTGAGTCATAATTTGACGAGATACTTCAGTTGGCTCTCTCGTCCTACAGAACAGTGATTGTCTGCAGACCTCTTGGAGGGAATATGCTAATGGAAACCTCCCGCCATCCACTGCTCTTGGACAGCACCTGGCACCCCCCAGTGGGATCGAAAAGGGGGCGGCGGCTGATCGGGAAGGGCCCGGGCCAATCAGAACGACAGGTGGCTGGCTGAGAAGGGGGTGCCCTAGCGAAGCCGCAGCCAGGGAGTAATTCTTATTCATTGAAAATGAGACTGGAGCAAATACGAATTTCATGTTTAATATAGAAAGTTTGCTTAGGGGGGAGAGAGAGCAGGTTCGCTGAATGCTGCCGTCCCAGGGGATTAAGCTTGTCTTCAAAAAAATATCATTTAAACTCCCACACCTCTGGTCCGGTAATTTGCAGCACCAAAAGCAGCCTGGCTGCGCACCGCAGGCATCTGTTCATCCTTACCCGTCATGGCAGTGCGCGTGCATTTCCAGCAAGTGGAGGAACACGCAGCACACGCCCCGCGGAACACGTGTCTGCATGTGAGCAAACAGCGGTCCAGCTGACCAGCAAGGTGATTCCCACTCTGCACCTTCACAGGAATTAATTAAAACTGTCAGATCCCCGCGGGTCAGGGCTCTGAGTGCAAAGTTTGTACTGAGGCTCAGCTGGACAGACACAGGCCACCCGGCGGGCCGATGGCACAGTGCCCAGCCCACGCCCATGGGCACAATCGGGGCCAACCAGCGCACAAACACACCTCGGGGTAAATGCTCCCAGCCAGGCCGGGTGATTTACTCGTGGCTCCACCCCAGATTTATTCGGCATTGAATGATGACAGCAAGAGCAGGAAGTCCGCACTGGCCAATCACGCAGGGACAGATATGAATTTAATAACCGTACCGGCACACGCGAGGTCACAGCACCCTCCGTATGGCACACCGGGATGAGCAATCAGGTCGACAGCACCACCACACATTACAAATGTGACTTCCTGCTTCTCCAGACATCTTTAATCAATTACAGATTTGTATCCAGGAGATTTAATTCAATTTGGTGCTGCTGCAGTGCAGGTTTCAGGGAGCGGCACATTAATCAGGCCATTATGCGGCGTCTGAAGCAGGCAGCGGCGGCGTGTTTGTCAGGCACGGCATCGAATCAATCTCGCGGCCATGAGGCCGCGCCTAAAGCGCGGGGAGGCCCCACCTCGCAGCATCCGGTGCATTTCTACACAGGAACGCCCATGCCCCACCATTAGGCATTTGACACACTGCCACCAAAGTGCACACAGCCCGCAGGCATCTGAAGGCAGCTGAGCGACTCCGGAATGAAGCAGGATGCCCTCCCACCGGTCAGGATGGAGCAGGAGCTGCATGGATGCTGAAGAAGCTTGACATTTAAGCGGGTTAGATGACTATTAAAACGCGAGTACGGTGAGAGTTGCCCGCAGGCGCCGCCAATGCGCGCCAGTTATTTGTTGATAGGAGGCAGTGGTGGGGAGTGGAGGGGGCAGTAAGATATTATTTTTTGCCCTTTATGCCTCCCCACCATCTGGCCCAGCTGAGGACTGTCATTCCCCTGATCCAGTGCGTCATCTATGGGTCTCGAGCAGCCAATCAGAGCTGGGCTCTGCTTTTCACTTTTCTACGGGAGCTCCGCTAGCAGACGGCTTGCGGACGACTCCCGATGGCTCTGGTTAAACTGCGCCACCTGTCGCCGGCGTGAGGGGGGGGTGTGATGAGAGATGCTGTGATGATAACTTCTGCTCATTGGCTGAGATGCTCGTCTCCAGCGTGGCTATTATGTGCCCTGCTGGGAGGAAGGTGGCGTTTACCCCCCACCCCCCCAACACGGTTGCCTTCTTTAGCAAAAATCCATTATGTCGACATGATTTGCGCCACGGCGAAGCCCCTCCCTCCTGAGGCTCTGTCACCTGAAGGCAATGAGGTGAGAGACGATCTCCCCGACACGGCACAGTGAGGGCGGGGCGGATAACAGGGGGGGAGGAATCGCTCCCCACAGCAGACAGCCCCGACTGTGGACCATTTATAGAGCTGCAGGTGAGACCTGATGCAGCACGCCTACGATCGAATCGGACTGTCTGAGAAGCGACGTCTGGGCCCAGAGAAAGGGCTCTCACCACAGTAGCACAGTGAGGATCAAGAGTGCGCCATCGCTCCCATGCAGCCCCATCCAAAGAGAAAGCCCCCCCCCCCCCAACTGCTCACTGGCCTTGGCCCCCACCAGTAATTAGCCTATTAAAATGTAGATCTGGGTACAGGGAGGACAGTGCCATGTGGATCATCTCATTGGTATATATAAGCCCCCAGCAAACATGTCACATAGGATTAGTGAGATCCTCCTCTGTCCAGCAGTCCAAGCCTGCCTCAATTTACACATGACGGTGACGATGGGGGTTCTGCTGCACACCCTCTGTCCAACAGGCCTTGCCCCTTCACTCCAAACTCCTCCAATTAACCTAGACTCCTATGCTCCACCCCTGGCAACCCCCCCCCCCCAAGGACTCCTACCCCATCATAATGCCGCCAGCAAGCTTTAGCCCTCTACTATGCACCCAACAAGCCTCACCTCTTTACTCCAGATCCCAAAAATCCTCAGCCCTTTACTCCACATCCCAAGTTTTTTATTTTTCCCACCAAGCACCCCAAAGCAGGGCCTTTAAGTCTTCACTCCCATGTGACCCGTGGGGTTGTGCTGTCAGTGAGCTGGCGGAGGATGCCATTTGTGTGATTCCACCCATGGATAAGTCATGAAGATGACAGGCAGCAGAGCTAAGCTGTCTTACCCGTCCGGCTGAAAACGACTCCCTTTGCATTCTGGGATGAATAATGTGGCACACCATGGACCAAACCCACTGCACACACCTGGCTTTGTCTTAACTACAGCTAGTTATACTCCATATTCCTGGAGTGACCTTTCATCTGGGCGCTGAAAACACAGAGACCAAGACCAGAGACCAAAACCCCCTCATTCAAGATTTACCCTTTGACAGAGGCAACACCTGGAGCTTGAGTTACCACAAGCCGACTTATTTTTAATGAACAACATACAACTCTGTCACTGGGAAGCTTCAGCTCCACATAATACTCCTGATTTGCATCCATTTCTAAAATGTCCAAAGTAATTCGCAAACACTCTTGGCCTCAGCAGGAAAAGAACAAACTCAAAATGTAATTCCAGTATTCAAATATAAACCATCCCAGTGATATATATATAATAGGTCTGAACAGCCAAGGAGAAGGTCTTGGATCACAAAGGTCAGAGGTCGGGGCTTTCAGCAGGAACATGCCTAATTAGGGTGACGGGAACCTATTCTCAAATGTTCAATGCGGACATCAGAGGGGTCGAAGGTCACCTTTAAAAACATGAGAGCCGAAAACCAAGCTGACCAAGAGGTGGGAGGAACGTGTAGAATTACCTCCAAGCCAGGCAGCTGCATCCCCACAGACAGGAGGCCTGGGAGGATGCCCCGTGCTGAGCCCCCTCCCCACAGACAGGAGGCCTGGGAGGATGCCCCGTGCTGAGCTCCAGCTCACAGAGCCTCCTCCCCACAGACAGGAGGCCTGGGAGGATGCCCCGTGCTGAGCTCCAGCTCACAGAGCCCCCTCCCCACAGACAGGAGGCCTGGGAGGATGCCCCGTGCTGAGCTTCAGCTCACAGAGCCTCCTCAGAGCAGATTAACAGGTGCAAATGAGCACGGGCTGATGCCGTTATAGAGAGTCTCAGGGCGATGGCACCATCACCATGTGCACCCTTTTTGACGGCGAGAGATGGGATGACGATGGCGGCTCTGACGAGCGTCCGGGCAGGACAGCAGTCACTGAGGACATAAAAGCTGCCCTGCAACTGCTGCAAGAATGAAAGGAGACCAGCGGAAGTCAGATGGCTGACAGCTAGATGTTAGACAGGCACCTCTAGAGACCTGAAGGTTCACACACAATAATGGGCCGTCCCATCACCCCATAATCATAGGCTCAAGATGGCACGGCAACACATAGGGGAGCTGAAAATGGAATGGATACCGCCTCCCTCGCCCAAACATACAGCTATGGGGAGAGCCTGTTTATCGGCACTCTCCTCTGCATGGGGGTCACGTTAGTTTGGGCCTCAGGGAGGCTGAGGACGGGCCATCCATTCCATCAGCACCTCCCGAAAAGACATGATGGACAGGGTACCTCTGGTGCCGGCGGGGACCGGGCGCTGGAGAGCCATGGCCTTTATGCGCGTGATGGAGCGGTCTGACCCAGGCTTCCCGCGGATCAATAATTAATCTCAACGTTAAAAATCTGTTTCTTCATACAAATGGCCAAGTTCATATTGGAGCAAATTCCTCTCAGGTTGTCCTACGCCTGCAGCAATACATACCAGCTCTTCTTGTTAAACTGCCCTCTCTATCATTAAAGTGCTGCATCACCGAAATCCGGATGGGTCGCAGTGAGCCTACAGTGAGGCTACAGGTGACAGACTCTCCTCCCCTGGCTACTGCCTACATCACTACAAGCCTCACATTCCCAGACAGTCCTAAGCGCTCCCCCTGCCTCTGGGATACTTCGCACACCTGCATAATGGCATTATGGCTTGAATTAAAGAACACCAACACAATGTTCTCTATCTCTCTGTGAGAACAGGCACACACGGCTGCCTCCACTGCTCCACAGCACCAAAAGATGGGACAGGCAGCCTCACATGGGCCTCCGGGTTGGCTGCAAAATTACAGTGGGAAGGAGCGCGGCGCCAAAGACAGGGGGCGCCATTGCTTTTTTGATACAGACGTACTGCAAACACGGGTGAGAGTGAGTCTGTCCACTGGACTGTGGCCAACAGCCGCAGAAGCTGACGAGCCGTAAGGTGCGTCCCAGCAAATGCTGTGTATTTACTCTGTACAGAGCGGCCCCCGCACACCTGTCCACACAGAAAAACAGGGGAGAAAAGCAGAGTGATTCACTCGCTCTGGTAATCACTCAGTCGGCATGGCGGTAACCGTCAGCCCCCACATCCTGGGTAGCACGTTAAGCCCCCCTCCTGCCCCCGCGAACCCCTTTATTACCTGGCGTTTGTCAGGAAGGGGACGTAAAGCCCGCAGCCGTGATTGATGGGTCGACGCTCCTTTGCGATCCGGCTCTGCCGGGATTCCAATCAGGGCCCTATTGTCTCAGCACAATGGTCCCGGCGAGGTCGTCTCCCTCGTTTAGCCTCGCGCCTTCTCCACATCAGGCGCCCGCGTAAACGCAGCGAGCCGCCCGCACAAAGGGGGGGCGGGGGGCTAATGGGCATGCGGGAAATCAGACTGGGCCCTGATTCGCTGTGCCGGGCCCGCGATCAGGGAACCTCCATTACAAGGCATCGCTCGTTCAGACGCCATCACTGCAGCATCCAGACGGCCTGTACCATCTAATGGATGTGTGTCGCATTAAGGCTCCCGACACAAACAAATGGGACAAAATCGATTGTTTTGTGACTCCCTGTTCCAATTATACCAGGCTATGAGGAAGCTTACAAAAGAAGCCTGCTAATTAAACTCGGGGCAGGTGGATGCTCTGTAAGCACCACGCATATCGGGAAGGGAGCATTTGCCCCAGTCCAGATAAATCCTCCCTCATTTAGAAGCAGGGTTATTACAAGCTATGCTGGCACTACTGTCAACTAAATATTATCACTGTAACATTTGCAATAACACAAAGTAAACACTTTCGCTGCTGATAACAGCAGCATTGATTTGCTGCTGCCGGCAGGGGCTTGTTGCACTGCTACACTCTGATCGGATATCTATAAACTCTATAAACGGGACCAGATGAATGTTTAAGACGACATGACATAAACGCTGTAACAATTGGGGCCCTAACAATAGAGGGACATGAAAAACACCATGCAGGTAATGAGCTACCCAATGCGATCTGCACAGTTCTCCAAACCAGATAATGCCGGAGATCTTCTTCCCAGGGAAGCAGAAAAACTACACTTAGACCAACAAGTCCCCGTTTCAGAGCCTGACACAGGGGGGCTGTTGTGGAGTCCCTGTACCCAGCATGCCCAGGCTGAGCGTGGGCACATTCACTGTAAGAAAAAGCTCTGGCTTTGACCCGAATGTAAGTAGCACCTCCAGGCAACCGTCAACTGTTTTATAGACCGATTCAACATGGCAGAAAGAGTACCGCAAGCTAAAGGAGTCACAGAAAGGCAGAGCATTTATATTCCAGCACAGAGCCGGAAGAGAGCAGGCTGATCAGCAGGGAATATCCACGGAGGCGTCACCCCTGATCCCCCCGCGCACTCAAGTGAGCACACCCAATAAATATTAACCATCAGGCTATAATGAAATGGAGCCCCCCGGCCCTGTGCGGGATGGCACTGCCTGATGGGGGAGGGGCAGGGCAGCATACCAATGAGGCCTGTCTTGCGGTACAGCACACCTAAGGTGGCTCGCCATGGCGGGTGCGGGTTATGGCAGCGCGCGAGCCGGTGGGCCTGCATCCTAATTAAAGTGCCAATAGAGCATAAAGCAGCTGTAAATACATACAATCTGGCCACACCCACCAATCCCATGCCAGTGCTCTCCACACCCACCAATCCCATGCCAGCGTGGACATTCTCTCCACACCCACCAATCCCATGCCAGCGTGGACATTCTCCCCACACCCACCAATCCCATGCCAGTGTGGACATTCTCTCCACACCCACCAATCCC
>JAODKM010000025.1:15047634-15069387 GCA_026780845.1 Petrocephalus sullivani
GGGGGCCCCCGTCGAGCACCCCCACCACCAGTGGAGACAGGGGGGGGGCGTTTGACGTGCCCCCCCCCCCCCCCCCCCCCCCGGGGCGGACCCCGGGGGGGGGGGGGGGGGGGGGGGGCACAAGGCAGGAGATAAAGAGAGCTGTGTGTTGAAAGGGTGAAACGTAGACTGGGGCACAAAGGGCCTAGACAATAGATTGGCTGCCGTATGCAAGTCTTAACGAGATGTCAATTTCAAAGGCCCTACACTGCTGTCCAAGTCCAAACGAATCACTTACTATGGGCCCACCTGTGACATTGTCTGGAGGTGGTTTATACCAGCGCTGGACAAGGAATACAACTACATTCACACCAGTAAAAACGAAAATGGAGAGATTTTTGCAGCACACGTTGTTACAGTTCACTGGGTAGAGAAGGGGACAACTTGTCTTTAAACAAAGCAAGATTATTACACAGGCTAGAGAGGTAGGCTTTTGGATGCAGCGTCTTTGAAACCCTGGAAATGTGAGCCTGTAACCTTGCAGCCTTGCCGGTGCTGATGCTTTCTGAAGTGGATAACGACTCCCAGGCTGATAAGGTTTGGAAAGGGCACCACTGAGCTTTAAAGAAGATGGGGAGGTGAATGAGACGTGCCCAGCGCTCTGCGCAAAACCAAAGGCCCCATCAGAAAAGCAGCGGGAGCAGGAGGAAAAGCGCTCAGCTAATTCCTCACTCTTTGGCGGAGGAGAAAAGTCAAGCGGGTTTGAACTTCACCTTGCTGATTATGAGAGAAAGTTACTGCGTATGTATGGGCTGCCTGGGCTTTTTAAAAAGGCATAATCAAGACCCCTTCCACCCGGGGCCTTCCTTATGAATGATGCCCATAGGCACGTGAACTGGTTACATTTATGTGCAAAGTCCTTCAGCTCTTCACATGCCTGCTACTATAAATGCACTCTATAAGCACCAGGAAGTCCTTCTCAAATTGTAGCGGTGTCTCGGCCCTTTATCCAAAACAGAGAGTGCCTCTGCACAGCAGCCACATTGTAGCTGTGTCTCGGCCCTTTATCCACAACAGAGAGTGCCTCTGCACTGCAGCCACATTGTAGCTGTGTCTCGGCCCTTTATCCACAACAGAGAGTGCCTCTGCACTGCAGCCACCTGCTCAGTGACACATTTATTTGGTTCTTCAGAAGACGTAGAGCCAGTCCTGGGACCTGATGGGGGGATGATTACGAGGCGCTCCGGGAGTCACAGCAGGGTTCTTTCGGGACATCTCGAACTGAGCATATTCAAACTTCGGGTGGCCCACTGACAGGCGCATGGAGTCACGCCACAGAGAGCCCGGCTTGACCCACATTCCATGGAAGGGGGCAGCGTGCAGTCAGGGATGTGCCAGATAGAAAAGAAGAGCGAGGTGTGGAAGATGGGAAGGAGATGCAAGCTCCTACTTGGGCGCATTCCACCCTTGTGTGATTTCTCTTCAGGCAAACACCATTCTGCTCTAGCAAACCTGACCCTGTTTGCACTGCAGGCGTGACCAGCAGAAGCATCGCCTTCCACACTCAACCGGCCTGTGTTGACTCCCGCTTATGCACCTTACACTTTGCCAGCTCAAACCTAGGGCCCCGGGGCCAGATAGCGCACCGGGGGGGTTCTGCATGTGTTTCTGGTGTGGCCTGCAGCTGACGCACCAAACACCTGCTCTGATGTTGTACAATGTACAAACGTACAATGCCGATATCCCAAGACAGTACGAAAAATGGCCGTAAAAGTTTGTTTACCTGTATAGGGCAAAGAGTATAACTATGCAATACACTATGCAATATTCTAATGTTACGTTCACACCACGAGCGGCGAGCGCGTCATAGCGATCGGAAGTCATTCAACCTCTTTGGGAGGGCGCGAGGAGTGGGGAGTCGAGGAGCGGCACGGCACCATCTGGGCGGTGAGAGCATCAAAGTGACCAGAAGTCATTCATTCTCTACGGGAGGGCTCAAGGAGCGGTGCGGCGTGGTCTGGGTGGCGAAAGCGTCAAATCGACCGTAAGTCATTCATTCTATATGGGAGGGTGGGTCGGCAGGAGTCGGGGAGCGGCGCGGCGCAGTCTGGGTGGCGAGAGCGTCAAAACGAAGTTGAAGCCCAGTCAACTTTATGGTAATGAGCTATGACGCAGTTAGGCGGCAACCAATGGGAATGTAGAGATGCTCCGTTAAAGAGAGCTCCGCAGGACACAATATGCATGTTTTCGTAAAAGGAAAGCAAATCGCATACTAATTTTTGCACTATGGCATTTAAAACAATGCAAATCATCGGTAACTTTAGCGTTATTTATTTATAACAGTAGTGTTTGTCTTATCATAATTTCATGTGCTTAGACAAATATCTCATCGGCAGTCGCCACAAAGATATAAGCTACATGCTTGTTTGCTTTGCGGCGATTATAAGTTCTGAGAGCCTCACATTCCGAGCGGCCTTGTCCCCGCCCACTGCGTGATGTCAGAGAGCGTTTCCGGTGTTCGCTAGCGTCACGTGCAGGGCAGCAAGAGCGACCGCTGATGCGCTCGCCGCTCATGGTGGGAACACAGCATAAGGCAGTGTTTCCCAATCCGGTCCTTAGGGACTCACAGTCAGTCCATGTTTTTCCACCTTCCCAGCTCCCTGCCAGACCAGACCACATGGACCAAATTAGGAAACATTGGTATAAGCAATAGTCAACTACATTCTGCAAGCCAACACAACTTCATGCTGTAAGGCATCATATTTCAGTGAGGGTGCCCTTCAGGTTTTCCAGGCAGGCTGGGTCACACGCATCTTGGACCACAGGAATGGCCAACATCTGTGTGTCAACTTGTCCTCCTTGAATGGCTTAGATCCCTGTTCTCCTTGTGGATGCAAAATGTGCACAACTTAAAAAAATGGGTCAATAAAATAAACTAGAGAATCCTTTCGAGTGTTTCCAGGCATATGAGTAGCACGGACAGGGCCCCCCAGCAATGGGGCTATAGAAAAGAGCCGTCCAGCAGTTGCTGAGTGCAGTCCGCCATCCTCCAGCTTGGTTTGACTTAAGCTTGGCATTAGGAGTCCTCCTCCTCGTCTTCCTATTGGCATTTTGCAGGGTGCGGGTCATGGTGACGGGGCAGCCAATGAAGTAACAGTCGCTCTCTGCGGTCTCTGAAGCTGAAGGGAAGATCAACCAAGGTCGCTACGGCCACCCCCCGTCACCCCAAAGGAGCTTCAGCGCTCCTCTATGTGCCCCTGCCAGGACAGAATGGTAAGTATTTAAAGCAGAGCCCAAAAATGAAGTGACCTTCTTCCAGGCCCATTAATCTCCTGGCAGGAAGCAACTGAAAGAGTTGGGAGCGAAGACTGACACGTGCCGGGCACTGCAGGCCATGAGTCTCGGAGCCCAGGAAGAGGTAGAGATGCCGGAAAATGGACTGGCTGGTCAAGGAGAAGCACTGGTGCTTACATATACATAAAGAAACGGAACAGCCAGAGGAAAACATGAGGCGTCTCGCACACAAACCTGGGCTAAAGAAACAAATCCTCAACTTCAGAGACAGAATCGCACACCCAGGAAGCTGTTCCACAAGACGGCAGAGTAAGAGTTGAGCGCTAGGTGGGGGGGTTTATGGTGGCCGAGTTACAGCACGTCCTGCTCTGTCAAACGGCTCTTTAGGAATGCAGACAGGCAGATGCACATGCCGTCGCACACGGAGACACACGTGCAGGCGCACACGGAGACACACACGCAGATGCAGACACACACAAGCATACACACAAACACATTTAGATGTACACGCAGAAGCACACACACACACAGGCACACACAAACACGCCCATGCAGACACACATGCAGGCAGACACGCAGAGACACACAGGCATGCAGATCCATCCACACCTGCACGCACAGACACATGCAGACGTACATGCATAGAGAGACAGACAGACACACACGCAGACACAGACACAGCCACACGCAGACAGACACACACACACACACAGCCACAGCCACACACACAGAGCACGTGATGGTGCCAAAGATGGCCGCCGCACTGACCCCCTGAGGTGTTTCCTGCATTCGAAACCCTGGTCACCATGGAAACCTGAATGTTCCACTAAGCTCAGCTCTCTAGACCAGATCACGGAGGAGTAGCGTTGTTCCAGGGCCCGGGTGCTCATCACCTGGTCACTTTCTGTATTAAAACCAGACCACCAGTGCCCTCACAGGAGAGGAGCTGGAGCTAGTGCCAGCAGCATTATTGTGGATGCGGTGGCCGTGGGCAGCTCTGAACAAGCAGAAAAGGAAGCTCAGCGTGAAGTTCTGCTCACCTGGATCAGAGACACGTTGCTTAGAGTTAATCTGAAGAGGTAATTCCTGCGGGAAGAAACCACAGGACACACTGTTAGCAAAGACAGGCTACAGGACCACTTCCCATCTGCAGAAAGGAGCCCGTATCCTTTACCTAGCTCCCACGATCAGCTGGTTCCTGGTGAGGTCCAGGGCCAGCTGGGAGAAGTCCCTCACTGTGGGGTGAGAGAAGATGGAGAGCCAAGGGCTGAGCACTGCATGGGGAAAGAGAGACAGGGAGAGATGCTGAATGCCTCTGAAGGTCATTGCCACCTGCGGCCATTAGTGGCTCCAGCCATATGTACAGTGAGTGGGGATGGGGGCGCACTGGGTAAGGATGGGGTAAGACCAGGAGGGGATGGGGTCGCACCGGGTAAGGATGGGGTAAGACCAGGAGGGGATGGAGTCACACCGGGTGAGGATGAGGTCGCACCGGGTGAGGATGGGGTCAGACCAGGAGGGGATGGGGTCGCACCGGGTGAGGATGGGGTCAGACCAGGAGGGGATGGGGTCGCACCGGGTGAGGATGGGGTCGCACCGGGTGAAGATGGGGTCGCACCGGGTGAGGATGGGGCCAGACCAGCAGGGGGTGGGCGCCAAAGGTTTGAGGTTGGGGGGGGGGGGGGGGGGGGGGGGGGGGGGGGGGGGGGGGGGGAGGGGGGGTTGGGGTGGGGGGGGGGGGGTGTAGCTTGATTGCCACAGTCTCCAGGTTCAATAATCCAGAAGCAGATTTCCCAGAGGGCCTTTCCTGACAAGCAGGTGCCACTCAATCACACAGACCTCCCACTTCCCAGAGAGGACAGATGGCCCTGGCCTGCTTAACGATTCCACCGTCCCTCTCCCCGTCCTCTCCCGCCTGCCACATCCAAACAGCAGCCTGCACCTGCCCAGAAGAGCACCAAACGCGCGCGCGCGCACACACACACACACACACACATCACACAGACACACACCTCTGGCTTTACTGCTCAGGCAACTAAAACTTTGGGGGGGGGGGGCAGGACTTCAGGGAAGACTCTGCTCCTTTTCCAACCCTTCAAAGTAGGGGGGAGCCATTCCCATACAGACACAAACACCTAGCAGCAGATGTCTGGGCAGGTGTGATCCGAGATCCAGTCCCCCCTTTGATCCTCGTAGACGCACTTCCCTTTACGTCACGCCTCCCGCGTCTGGGTCCTCAGCTTTAAATCTGCTGCCATGACATGGACGCCGAGCATTTACCTATCAGAGATATATTTACAGCACTGCAATTAGCAGTGGAGCGTGACTTGCTCCTATCCAGGGGCACGAGCGTCAGATTAAACCCTGGCAGAGGGAGCCTGTAGGGTCCCTAGTGGCAGGCAGCTCCCGCGTGTGCATGGCTGAGGGGCAGAGAGACGTTGCAGTGACCGCAAAGGTTACTATTCTCCTTGCCAGCGCCCCCTCCTCTAAGCCAGGGGTGCTGTTCACGTCCCATTTTCCCACACTGCCCCAAGTCGACAAACAACTCCAGCAAAAAGAAGCGCTGTGTTAAAGGTCACTGTGACTGTGACACAACAGCACTGATCTGGGTCATTTTCGGGAGCCCAGGGAGGATACCTCACCATTTGGGTTCAGCTCAAGCATGCCTGGGAGTTTGGAGGTGGGGGGGGGGTCCTCATTTGTGAGGTGTGCAGCGACACGTGACGAGCGGCGGCCAGCACATAATCGTCCTCCTTCCTCAAGTGGGGCCCCCGGGAGCCGCAGCAGCCCCCAGCAGAGTCTCCGCGTGAGCTGGAAATGAATGAATGATGGAGGCAGCGTTTGTTAGCTTGTCGAGGGGCAACATTAACGAGAAACCGAGATGAAAACCTGTTAAAAAATCCCATTAGGCCATGCGGCACAAAAGCTCAGGTGACAGTGGATGAGAGGCCCAAAGGTGCAGGACATCATTCAAAGCAGCCGGCGGTGATTAAAGGCTAACTGCAGGTGGTGCCGGACACATTTAACCGTTTGCCTGCGACATGCTGCTCACAGGCACTGCACGTGCATGGGTTTGGCCCCATTACCCAGCATGCAGTCCAATCACTGCTAATGGACAATTCTCCATCACCCATAGCTGGAGCCTTTGATCTGCTATGATCTCTCATGCGACCCCCTCCCCCCCCCCGCTATCCCACCTTCACGTCCCTAGGAAAGCCTCTCAATCTCCTCGCTGACACCTGACCCCCGGGGCATCCCTGGGGTCCTTCTAATGACTTTGCAAAGCAGGGAGACGATTTTTTACAGTCACACATGTGGGATGAGGGGCAGAGATAGAGGAGGGCATCCAGCCGCAGGCTGCGAGGGGGACAAGCCCCCCCCCCCACAGCACATGCAAACATTCTTAGCAAAGCTCTTCAGGCAAGGGAGAGAACCAATCAACACCTCGTCCCACCAGCGGAGGCGTCATGGTTCCAGCCCGACAGGAGAAGGGGCAGGATGGGAGGGGTCTCAGGATCCAAGCCCCCCCCGACCCATCATTAAAGAGCAGACCAAAGATCAGCTCAATCAGCCTCCTCATTAGCTATTCGCCATGTGAATTCCAGATGTTTTCATCACAGGTTTCAGAATAAGCAGGGCCACTGCCCTTTATAATACGATTCTCTCAAAATGTGTGCTGTCTGGCAGCTGGGGCGGCTACAGCTGCCTCTCAGTGCAGATGTTTTTGGAAGAGAGGACTTCCTGTTTTTATGGTCCGTATGCCTGGACGAGCACAGGAGATGGGTGGTTAATTCAGCTAAGGTCATTTAATGTCCAGCTAGCTACACGCTCCTTCTGACATTCAAATTCAATAAACTAATCACGGATTAATGGAAAACCTGATTAAAACCAGTAACATGACAGATATTAAGATTATATAATTTTATAAGTCTAGTTAAGTACCAAGGTGGAGAGGTGCCACCCTGGAGGTAAGATCTTTCTCCTCCAGCTCTTCACCACATCATCATAGCCTGCGGTGGCCCGTCACTTTGATTACAACGTCTCTCCGGTGAGGACATGGTCTGGATGCCTGCTTTAGTTCTCCAAAGTGGAAGCAGATTCTTAAGGAAAACACCGATGTGATGCTCACCCCCCCAGGAGAGACTGACAGTGGGCAGAGATCACTATATAACTTTAAAGAAAAGGCCACATGAATGAACAAATAGAAAGCCGGACTGACCTGTGAAGACATACAGTCTGCTCAGGTACCCACTCCACTTCAAGCATGATGGAGTCTCCTCCTATGCCTCAAAGTGTTATGGCAAAAAGACATGCTGCATATGGGGGGGTCAAAATAAGGCTACAGTACAATAAGACACCATGGCAGTTATTTCACCCCCAAGGTACAGGGAAGCGTTCCTCCAATCAGCATTCTGCGGTACACAAACACCATATTTTTCATTCAGCCCCTCTTTGGAAACCACAAGGCCTTCTTGGCATTTTTAATCTTCTCCTCTGGGGTGCAAAATGTCCCTGATCACAGCGACCAGAAGACGGGAAATAAAACCCAGCATGCCTGCGGGGGCCTCTGACAAAGATGGCTGTCATGTTGTGGTGATATTCGCAGCACGATGAGCTTCACCGCGGACGTGGAGGGAAACAAGAAAATAAACAAATGCTGAGCTCCACATCTGGAAAGGCAGGTGCTCTGGGGAGCCACAGTAACACAGGCTTGGGGGCGGCAGATGTACGGCTGCAAGGTTCTCGCCGCCGTCTCCAGGATCTGACTCATCGCCGAGGAAAGGCCGAGAGCGACGTGACTGGCGGGAAGGCAGACGGCCGCCGTCCTGCGGAGCCCGGCCCCAGGCGTCGGCATCATCCCATCAAACAGGCCCGGCCGAGCGCCGTCAGGTGACCTTCACCCGCTGACTGAAAGTAAACGCTGATGTGACAGATTCTCCAAGCGGCACTAAGGGCTCCTAATGAACCGGGAAGCTTTTACACGCACAAAAGGGCCACAGCTTTGCCGGAAAAGGAAAAGATACATAAAGATATATAGTCTGCTCAGGCAGCCTAAAACGTAATGAATAAAGAATGATTGGCTACAGCGCAGACTCTGATGGGAACTATGACCAGCCGCCCTCTTATCAAGGGCGACCTGTAAGTCCAAGGCAATATGTACCTGCCTCTGTAGAGCATCAGCACAGGCCAGAGCCCCGCACTCACTTCCATTACCATTTAAACAAATGGCGTCAGACGGATACCAAAACTAAGGAAATGTCAACAGTCAGAACAACCCAGTTTCAGGTCAGAGAACGGAATTGGATGGTAACGGGAGGCCGAAGAGGAGAGGCTGGCAAGCGGGAGAGGGTTCCCATCAGCGCCTCCCCCGATCAGCACGAGCCGGGACGCCCCGGCAGCAGCGCGCCCCTCTGCTGGCACCGCACCATGCCGGCACGCCCAGCTGCCTATCTGTCGAGGATGAGCTCAGGGCTTCCTCCGGTTTTATGACCCAGTTGTCACTCCTGGTGCGTCTGAGGCCTTGGGGCAAAGAAAAAGTGGGAACGGTACATTAAAGCCTGCAGTGGGCTGGTCTTGCGTGTTTAAGCCCTTGCGACAGCTGCACACATCTCTGCTGCACAGTTACTCTTGCCCCCATAACGACCACGTTGTGATTCTGCACCCAACACCGGCATGAAACACAGCTGGCGCTCGTTTTTTCCTTGTCATTAAAAATACTGCACGAATGCTCCCATTGTGCCTACATGCATACTTACTCACAAGGAGGTTAGAATGAAACGGCAGGGGAATAAGAGTTTACTAAAAGTGAAACATTTGAGTGTGGTGGAGGATTGGGTTTATGGTCTGGGACCCGAAAACTAAGACAACACAAGTAGGTGGTCACGGAGCAAGCCCAATTTCACAGCTCTACACCCAAGATTTAAAGCCAGGCTGTGAGCCCAGTTTTGGGATGGGGGGGTCCACTGTACCCATTTCTCCCCGCCTCAGACCCACAAAGACGCCACAATGTTCAACACCATCACTCGACTGTTAAATTAGAAGCGTTTTTTCCCCCCTGAAAACAAATCAGTGGCTTCCCACCCCGGCTGGTCCCGGCGACACGAACACCCTGCTTTTTGTCAGGACTGTTTACATCTTTCCTTCAGCCAATGTAAAGCTGCCATTGTATCTTCACCCACATGGCCAGCTTTCTAGCTTTCCACATGCACCCTACTCTACTTGTTCTTAGACACCCACCTCACTCTACTTCCTTTTTGAAAACGTGGTGTGCAGACCCACATCTCCTTATTAGGCTGACGACAGAGCAGTGGCAAGTCCCCGTCCCGAACTTCAGCCCATAAATCCCGGGTGAAGTTTCTCTCCTGCCTCCAGGGTAAAACCTCGCCTCACCTTTGAGGAACTCGTGGGCAATGCACACAAACTCCAGGGAACTTAACACACCGAGCCATAAAGCACCAGATGGTGACATTTATGGTTATGTCAGATCCGTGCGAAGTCGAGTATCGTGCATATAATTAGGAGCGCCGTAAAGAAAGGCGTCAGTGAAAGGGCGGCAGCAGCAGCAGCCATGCTCCGCGGCACTGCACTAACTACGCACTGCACTAATTACGCACTGCACACCCCACACTGCCTGCAAATGTACCCCAGCAGCCTGTGATCTGATACACGGAGCACTGGCACGCAGGGCGTACAAAGGCAGCCTACCCTTGACAGCTTGTCACTAGTAAAAATCTGAGTGCTACGGGACACATTTTGCCCAGAGGACACCGCAGAGTGTGACACCACCAGTAGGGTGGGTGCTCTCTTGGTTTAGAGCAGACCTGCGTGGATCTCTGGCCATCCAGAACTGGAATGTGCCCAAAGGGGGGGCCCAAAAACCCCACGATCATCTCCAGAATATATCCCGGGCTTTGACGGTGCTCATCCTCATCCACCATACCGATGACAAATGATATGAAGGAGAACAAAAAGTACCATCCCTCTTCTATGGCAAAGAGAATTTCTCATCGCTTAGACGACGCGCCAGCTTCAGATTTAAAGACTCTGTGCACCTGCGAGCTCCATCTGTGGGAGCATCTGGCTGTTAGGGCTCCCATTGCTTCCCCGTTATAGACATTTAGCTCTCGCATCTTCCCATCCAAGCCTGTCAGGCCCGTGAATCCACAGTGCGCTCAACATCTGTCTCAGACAGCACGGGAATGAGAATCAGCACTCCGCACGGAGCTGCAGCTCAGGACCAGACGCATCAAGCCGAGGCGACCGACCGGGGACGGCAAGCGTATTCAACAACTCTTAAAACGGCCCTAGTGACCTGGAACCTCTGCGCCGGCCTAAATCCGGACCTACAGCATGACTACAGTGTTTTTGAGTCAAAGCATTCTAGAAGTAAAAGGCTTGGTCTCTTGGTCGTTGAATCATCTCGATCAATCATGACAACACAGAATATGCAAGTATGGGGAGACCAGGAACAGTAATATTACTCCTAAGATGAACAGGGAACATCTTCCATCTGTTTGACTCCCCTCTCTCGCTCTCTCTTTTATTGGCATTTAGTTCACAAATCCTTCATGCTTCAGTGTCGTGCCTATGTCACTGTAAAAGGTAGATGAAACTACTGATTGTCCCCCGCCCCTCCCAAAAAAAAAAAAGAATGAGGTCATTCTAACTCATAGGGGTCAGGTGGGCCTAATCCTGTCACTGGATTATTAGGTTTGAGTCCCATCCCATCTCCTCAAACATCAAAATGGAAATAAGCCTATTGTATGACACATGGGCCATGTCTTCAGCCTTCTTCACAAAGTGTGGCAAACATTGAGGAGTAATTGATTGAAGCCAGCGGGGTTTCACATGGGTCTAGGAATGGGTTACGCTGCCGCAAGGCGTCCCCACAATGGGAGGCCCACTTTCGGCATTCTGCCGCCTGATTTCACAGGCTGAAGTCCGCCAGGCGCAGTCAAGGTGTCCGTGGGCAAAAACCAATCACTGCAAGATTGCTCCGTCTGGGGAGTGAGAGGAGCGATTCGCATTTATTAGCATTTGAACTCTGACTCACCAAAGGCACAACCTGCTGTGACCTACTGTGAAGCAGATTCGATTGAAGAAACGTGGTCAAAATCAGCGCCCAGACCTGGGTCTCCAATGGGATGTGGGAGCAATGAAACCAGGACCAGCCACACCGAAGCAAACAGAGACGAAGCCAAAATATTAGTGTTGTATGTAGATCTTGCCTGTTACACAAATTCCTTATTTATTTCAGCTGTTGCACACAATTGTGTGTCAAGCATTTTAGAATTTCCACCCGTGACAACTTTACCGTTCATCCTGAGTCATTATGTGTTACTATCCTTTCTTATTTACTTATTTTTTATCAGCTAACCTTAATTTTCTAGATTCTAAAGTACTTGTGGTGAAAAATTATTTATAGCAGCACTAATCCATTAGTCCTCACAGACAGAAAGTCCTTATTATGCATTTTTTATTCAATGGGGTAATAAAGAAATTGCATCAAAAATTTACTGCGATTTCTATCTCCTGCACCCTCAGAGGCAGCACGCTCTCCAGTTACCACCGTTAATACGATTCCCCCGGCTCCTGTTCCTCTACAAACTATTCATATAACAATTTTATTGCCCCTCCATGGCAAATTTCCCTCCTTACATTCACAAGTATCAAGAAGAACATAAAACCATCCAACAGGGGGAGTGTTTCAGAACAGCGGGGTGGCATGTCGCCCGAGCCAGCCACCCCCCCTCCCAGCCCACTTCTGTGCGTCCTGCCCTACTCTAAATGAGGGTCGGAGCCCCAGTCATTAGTGACGGGAGCATGTCCTCTCTCGGGCGAGGGACTGGGATGGTGGTGGAGATGATGAGGGTGTTGTTGAGGATAGAAGTGGGGGCGGGAGGGGGGCTGACAGACGTGACAGGCTCACGGCTGAATTACAGCAAGCCGCGGTCTCACTGACAAGCTGACAGCTCGTTATTGCCCGTGGCTCCATCCTTTCTTTGCCTGGTTTCGTATTAGCAATTGAATGTTCCTATGATAGGCTTGAGTTGGATTAAACCTGCTTAACGAGGCCTGACAGGTCCCCCTCTTCAGTGGTGCTCGGGAGCATCCGAAAACTCGGCAGAAAAGAAGAACCTAGGAAGGAAAAAGAAAAAAAGACCTTCCGTAAGAGTGGGAAGCAAGTATCTCAGCAGAAAACACAGTGAAACTCAGAGAATCTAAGAACAAGGTCAGACAGCGCTTCTTGTTGGAAAAGGTTTTGCCGTCTGATTACGAAGCACGTGTAAAGAAAAAATCTTAGTCAGACAACTCGACTGCCGATACTTGGGTTCTGCTTAATGACCTCAGCTGCTGTGCCCTGGGGTCTTCTGTTAGACAGGCAGTCACAAACAACCGGGTGAATATTTTACAGAATGTGTAGAGTTGAGCATGGTCACAGCAACTAAGACTCATACCTTGAAAAGAGCACCAAATGCAACTGTCCTAAAACCGAGTTAACCACAAAGTCAGCCAGCAAGCTGATCCTGTGTGCAGCTCACAGTATTGATGCTTTCTAGGGCCCATTCATGGTGGGTATAATTATCCTTCACAGTTTCTAGGTCTGACTTTTCTTTATTAGTCTAAATGCAAACAAGTGGTGCTGGCAATGTTCCCAGTATTCCAACCAGAGATCCAAAGCAGATTATGAAAAGATATGGTGCTCCTTTGAAAGCTGAAAAAAGGCTATAAAGCATGTCCCAGAGCGTGTCCAGGAAATTGCAAGCTTGGCTTTTGAAGTCTAGTGAGATATCCTAATAATTAGACTTTCCTTAAGCTCCTATGCCTAAATGCATTTTAGTGACAAAAAAGAGGAATAGCTACACAGACCCATGCTTGAAAAGAAAACATTTATTTCATTTTATGTTATCTGTGCCAAACCCCCTGAAAGACAACAATTCAGTATAAACCCAGCTGTTCACTATATGGCGACAGTTAAAAATGATGACCATTAAGAGTGACCAAGGACCAGTGGAGGACAAGCCATAGTAAGCGGGCAAACAGGCACGGGCATTAACCCCCCCGACATCCATTCCTAAGGGACCGCGGCCACCTCGATGGGGTGGCTATTTCTCTTAGCAGCCAACATCCTTCAAACAAAAGAAACATTAAGTAAAAAAATGTCTCAGCAACACAGAAGTTAGGAGGCGTGTTCTTCTAAAAACATTTCCAACAGGGTGATTCAATGGGATTTTAAGTCAATTTTTGTCATCTTCACAGGACACACCATAGTCACACACTTTTTTGGTGGGATCAGGTTCTCCTGTATACCTGTTTCCAGTCCATGGAGACACCCCCATATTTAAGGATCTTGTGACCAGTTGCAATTAATACAGAAGGTTTCTTCTCTTGTAACGTAGCCCTTCCAAATAACACTGATTATTGGTGGGGGGGCCTTACTGTGACACCCCCAAATCAGAACAATGACTGGGGCTACATGTCTTTGTCAGCCGTAACAGATGGCATCCCCCACCCTCCCCAGGTCTGTGTGACCCCCATGGCCAAGGTCAGCCCCTTGCCTTTGTCCCCTTGGCCCCCAGCACGTGCCATGCCGAGAGAGAGCTTGCCGACCCCGTTTAACCCCAACCCACGTGGTGTTCATTCAGAACGAAGGCCAGAAGAAAAATTAAGTTTCAAATTACAAAGTGGCTCATTAAACAAGAGGCCAAAGGAGTGCATTGCGTTTCATAGCTCTAATTCTAATACTGCCATCTGGCCCTGGGGATCAATGACCCAGAGGACAGAAAAACACGTAAAAAACTACAGAGCTAACAAAGTGCTATGTAGATTAATCAAATGTGTCTCAGGACAGAGACACTCTAAAAGAATCAAACTACTCACAGGAGAACACGCTGCGTTCCATCTGAACTCAGGAGTTCAAACGGAACCAAAGGCATTGAATGTTCCGTTGAATACCGTCAGAAACTGAAGTTCGCAAGGAATGAGGAGAAACCTCTTGTAATACTAGTTATGCTGAGCTATTTAAAATTGTTCTTGTTTATTGCAAACACCTGAAAGTTTGTACATTTTGCCAATGAATCTAATTTGCAACCATGTCTTATTTGTCTCTCATTAAATGGGCCACACAATAGGCAGTACTGTCCAACTGCTATCTGTGGACAGGTTGTTACAGTGTTTGTATGCACCAAATACCAAGTAATGCATTGTCAACAACTGATATTGCTAACACTGGGTAACGACAAGCCTAGCTATGACTGGTACTGCTAAATAGCTTTCCACCTTCTTGTACTGGAAAGTGGGTAACTCAGATATGACGCCATTTCCAGGTCTAACTTCTGTGAAGCCCCTTAGCAGATCAATACGGAGTACAGGAGGAAAAAGAACCCTCCGAACCACAACACTAATCAAAAGTGTTTTCATCACCTCCAAATTGATTCTGTTTAGCCGCGTGGGGCCATGGCCCCAATATATCAGTGGGAGGTTCCCAAGACAAAGCCGCCCTGGGGGTATGGGGGTGGGACAGTGCAGTCCTAGCTAAAAAGAGCAAACGGTGCTGATGTATGATGGAAAGGGAACTCGTAGTTCACACAGATAACCCTTGAGTTGCCTGATAAGCTAACTCAAAAAGAGAAGACAGCTTCTGGCCAACGTACAAGAGCTTCTAGACCTGCTGATCTAAGCAGCAGCACCTAGACTTCCAGTGTCCTCATCGATTGGCTGCCGGATTGCTGTCGTTAGACACTTCTTTTTATCATGAGCACTCCGACGCGCCTTGTAAAGTTGTCCTGAGTATTTATGGTGGCTTGGCCCAGTCGTGGCCTCGAAGGTGTCACAAAGAAGCGGTAATCAAAATCCACGGGAATACCCAAGCTGCCTACATCCATGGAAGCCATGAACTCACGGTCAGCCATAAAGGCAAACGGCCGGCTGTGCATTGAGGCGACTGCCTGGGCCTCTCCAATCACCCGGCAGTCCTGAGTTCATTTAACCTTGTCTGAGATATAGTCGCTATCAAAGACACAAAAAGCATAAACGGATCCAATATCCAGTTCTTTAATGCCAGTAAATGTAAGTATTCTTCAACCTCGCTGCCCCACTGGGAAAAGACGGAGTATCGAACCGATGAGCGAGGTTAGGCTGGGCTCTACTGACATTCAAGAAAGAACTGCCAAGTGGTTCGGCGAACGATCCTAGGGATAAAAATGAAGCACGTCAATTATTACATGCCAGGGAATTAAGTAACAGGGACAGAGGCTGTTCCAGCAGACTGGAAAACAAGCCCAGAAGAACCAAGAAAGCTATGCAAAGTACTTAGCACTGTTATCTCCCTGGGACCTTAAACACTGGCACCACAGGCTGTGAGAGGCCCCCCTACCCACCGCGCCGGTGGTGTAACATGCACCACGCAGGGTGCAAACCCGGGACTCGGGCGCAGGCTCCCAGTGTTTGTTGTCTTCTCCCGTGTTGCTCCCCCCTACTGGTGCATCCAAAGCCCCACCATCTGCTGCAGGACTTATTTTAGGAGAGCCGAAGCTGGTTCCAGGTGGTAACGGTTTCATCAAGCGGAACGTCTCGCAAGGACCACGGAGATACCATTACTGCCAGCGGCCCCCTGCCAAGTCTCACGTGCCACTTCTAACGCCTGGGAATTTTTCTCCCGGTGGAGGATATGTGGCCTACAGTGAGACAGACTGGCTCAGCAGCAAGCATCCTCTGCAAGGCAGTCCTCCAGAAGATCTTCTGTTCTACAATATCAGAATAACAATTTCCAGGTGCAATTAGCATGTGCAAATTCAAGTAATTTTTGTGTTCCTTTGCTTGTCCAAGGATGATAAATCACTCAATGGACTCTGGCCCAGGGCACCCCCAACCACTCATCAACACAGAGACTAATCCCCACCCTCTTTATGAGATCTCTGAAATTTCTCAGTAGATACCCACCTCCACTCTTAATTACCAAAACCCATACGTCCTGACATATTAAGTAAAATCCAATGACTCGGTGAACTAAACTATGCCACGGATTCCAGATGGACCCCATTTCTCCACCAGACCTAGATGCGGGCTCAGCTCACAACATCTAAACTCCTCATGTTTGCGTGCCGGTCGGGCCGGTGCAAACATCTGCCAGGAGAGGATCTGCTTGTTTCGCAGTCGGCAGGAATGCGGTGACCTTCACAGGAGGCGGCGAGCGCTGGCCTGGGGCCGAGCCGGGCTCATTACCGCGCCGCCGCCGCTCGGCCGCTGCCCTCTCATTGGGGAATAAATTAGCTGTGAAGAAATGTCCATTTCCATTGTCCAAAGGGCCAGTGCTTTATTATCTTGCAGACATGCTAAGAGAGAGCCTCAGGGAAGGGAGAAGCGCCAGCGCGCTCCTCATTCTCAGGCTGAGCGAGGCGGCCGCTGAGCGGCCGAGGAGGGCCGCCACGGACTGGACTCATTACAAAGTTCCAAATGCCTTCCCTCACCCAGGCATCTGTCAGAGGGACAGGAGCGTGCACAGGCATAACCGCGCAGGGGAGGCGAGGGAGAGCGGACAGTGATGCTTGGAGATGGGAGGGATTACAGGATACAGGAAAGTCACGGGAAGGCTAAATCTCCATTAAGTGCTCGGGGGCAGCTATTTTCTGTAAAAAGAAAACGTGAACTACATAAAACGGAACAAAAAAATAATGCAAGGTCTAAGTGTGGCTCTGGCGGCATCATCTTAGCGGATGAGAGCGAGCCCAGCCAATGGAGAGGGGACAGAGGGCCGGTGACCCCCCATCTCCATGGCTGGCCCACTATCCAACTTGTCAACATAGATCTTAAATCAATAAGTCAGTAGAAAATGCCCACTAACGGAGCTTATCCAATTAGAGATATGCTAAGGAAACAGGCTGTGAGAGGCAGTAAGGGGTCTGAGGGCACGATGAGCTCTACAGCCGTGAGCTACAGTGAATCTTGCATTATAGCCCAGAGGCCTGCCCTCTGGCAGCTTAGGGGGAACAGAGTACCAATACCAAAGCCAGACCAACAAGCTTCCAAAGAGACATTTCTACTACTGGTAGAAATAGGAGTCAACTCCAAACTGGAGGACATCACCAGCGTTGAGCTTGAGAAAAGCTCCATGGGTCAGATCTTTCCATAGCCACCAGAGCAAAGGGCCCCATCCACACATGGGCTTTCTCAGCAAAACATTAGATCTCCAGAGCCTAAATATAAATTTTAAAGAAGGTAAATGGTGTAGAATTGGCATTTAATCCACAAACTAGTGAATCCTACATATATTTATAGAGCTCTCTTTTCATCAGAGCAGCAGAAAGTGAGACTGAAACCTCGGTTTCACATGCCGCATCATTTCTACAGGCAGCATGGTAACTGCCCGTGACACATTTGGCCTGGTCTGCTGTGCACGGCTTGTCCATGTCTCGGCAATTAAACCGTGAAATGAGGCTCTCCCTCCCTGGGGAGGGTGACCAAGCAGGCAAACTTCAACTGGGGGTAAATAATGACAGCACTGATTCCGGCCATCGTAATTATCAATATTAATTATAATGCTTCGGGGAAGGAAGCCTCGGAGCAGAGCCCCTCAGTGAAGTGAAAATGCTGAGCTTCTGGCTGAGGATTTGTGGATTTTACACACCAAGGTAGGTAATGTAAGGAAGGTAATGTAAGGACGGTAATGTAAGGAAGGTCATATAAGGAAGGTAATGTAAGGTACAGTAGGTAATGTAAGGAAGGTGATATATGGAAGGTAATGTAAGGTAGGTAATGTAAGGAAGGTGATATAAGGAAGGTAATGTAAGGAAGGTAATGTACGAAAGGTAATGTACGGAAGGTGATGTAAGGAAGGTGATGTAAGGAAGGTGATGTAAGGAAGGTAATGTAAGGCTGTTTTTATCCCACAAGGGAGACCAAACCAGCGATCGAGCCCAAAGCTAGTCCCACCAAACGCCAGATGGCAAAGCCCCACCACGGGCCCAGGTGCACACGTCAGGGCTGTGGCTGCTTTTTAATCTGGGCTGGCCAAGCACCCCGCCTGTTCCACAGGTGTGAGCCAAACGATAAGGCTTCCGGCCACCGTTTCCTCCTTCGCAGCCCTTCCCAGAGGCCTTGATGAGGCAAGTAAATCGCCTTTGTTTCCACAGGTCAACAGCTGTGGATTTTAATCAGAAACCAGTTAAAGGTGTGCCTGACTGTGACCAGCAAAACCCCCAGCTAAGAAAAATAAAAGGAGTGGCTGTTTCTGGCCGTTACCGTCTGGTACCCGGCTCACCCCATCACCGAGCTGGCTTATCTCCTGACAGCAGCCATGTCCCACAGAAGGAAGACAGGCAATCCGCGAGGGATGCGGTTGTTTCTCACACACAACCTGAGGAGGGACATCTTATCTCCCGCCCTGCCAGATCACCTTCCACGTTCCCGGGCCACGTCCACCCAGTCATATCCACACTATGACAATATTTACTGTGTGATATGAGTTAGACAGAGCCAAACCTCATGGAGTCAGAGGGTTGGCCAGCCTTTGCATAGCTTTCTCCCTTTCCTCCCTGCCTCTCTCTCACACACACACACTTTTGTATTCCTATCCTAGTGAGAACCATCCATTAATATCTATGGAAAAACCCTAATCCCAATCACGAGACCCTTCACCCCTACCCAGCCTTAATCATAAGTAACCAAACAAAATATGAGACTGCTGGTATGTTTACTGTTTTTATTGCATTAGCAGATTTTTATAAAACAAAGTCTGACATAGTGAGGACTGAAAAAATGACTTCAGCCACATTTCCTTGAGGATTTGCTATACTTGTGAGGTCCTTTGGTGCTCACGAGTACAGCAAAACCTGTACATGTGCATAGACGCACACTCACACATCAGCCTCTGTGCTACCATCTTCCACATCGGGTAAACTGGCACTTTTAACCCACCTGAAAATCAGCACCCTCTTCAGCAAAGATTTTTTTGCCACTTATACATAAGGATTTTTACGCAATAAAAGGAAAAAAAAAAAAACGAATTTTATATTCTGAAGTCCCAAGGATGAGCGATGCACGCCTCCCTCTCTGGGCTTGGCTGCACCTCCTCCCATCAGCAGCGTGCCTTTGTTCTGAGCACAATGCCAAACATCCTTGACAACACGAAAGCCTCTGGAGCGCGCCACGACCTTCCCGCTAATCACCGCAAACCGCCCTGTGTCTGGCTGTCTCCTGGAGGCGTGGCTATAGAGGTGGAACCACGGGCTCTCCATGGGACCTGGCGCCAAAGCGTGGCATAAAGGAGAGGGGAGAAGCAACAGCGCATTGTCACTTTGTTAGCAAGGTGGTCACGGCAGAATCACAAATGACGAAACCCAGAGCTACGAGGACTATTATAAAATGTGCAGGAAAAGTGCTAAGCAATCTTATTTTCTACAGTAAACAAATTAGGCTAAAGGAGATGGACTAATTAGGGAGAGAGCACCAGACAAACAGGCCAACCAAGAGCACAAAGATTTCATGGTCTGACAGGTGGGTAAGTCATGTCTACGGATGCTCCCTCACTAAGAGCATCCACACACACGCCCACTCTTCATTTACCGCTGATAATTAGGTTTTAACCTAACCTACTAACCTAAACCTATTCATGTAAAGCAATGTAATGCATCAACCCACAATAGGCCGCTAGCTGTTTCACTAGGCGGATTGTCCACAGACTCTGCAGCCTTGAGATGTGTCCATGTTATTATTCATCGTACCGCCCATGTGCCTTGGTGACACATGGACTGGCCGCAAGAGTCAGGCGTCATGCGAGGGGAGGTCACCCATACTCACGCTGCCACTGAGAGGAGGCCAAACCCAGGCGATCCAAATGTTTTTACCCCACTATGGCTGACAGAGATGCACATCAGAGCAGTGACTGCAAGGCCAACAGGAGAGGCGGCAAGACGTGCCCCACCAAGGTTACCATGGAGTTCATCTTTACCCAGCAGCCCTTGCGGCAGCGCGTCAAGCTCCGAGTACCTAACCTTGGTATTTATGGCCTGGCTGGTGGGCACTAATTCCACTATGGATTATTCAGTAAAATTGTTCCTGGTAATTTATTGCCATTTATGGCTGAATAAATTGCTTGACCCTTGCTTAGAGAGAGCAGAGAGACCACCGCCCACAGAGAGCTGGGATGGGGCTCTGTGGTTGTGGGTAAGAGTGACACATCGCCTTCTGGTTGTAAACATTCAGCCGCCCAAAGTCAGCTGGCACAGACTCCAAAGGACAAGGCTGTATGGCCTATTGATTATTCCCTCACAAAGACATCACATGGGGCGACGCAGAGCCATGCCCTCTGCCCCCGTCAAGCAATCATCGCGTCTAGGTCAAGCTGATTCATCACCTGCCACAGCAACACCATATTACCAACCTGGAATCAGTTGAACCATCATTTCTCACCTAGTGCCTTTCCACAGCGGAAATGGTGCATTCAGTGACATAAACTCTACATACTCCTCCTACCTTTGCTCAATCTATTTACTTTTTTAAAATTATGTAAACGTTTTCTGGAGCAATTTTTCCAATAAACAGCCAAAAACACCCACCTCCTCGACAGGAGGCCAGGACAGATGCCACCCTCACAAGAGCACGATGCGAAGAACATTAAAGCAAAGTCCTATGGACATTACCACAATGCAGCCATCAATGCAGCTGCCCCTGCCTTACCAAGTGCTTCTGGGATTGCAGCTGATTGGGGTGAACGCACTGATTTATGAGATCATGAGGAACCAAAAGCAGATACGGGTCAGTACACTTCACCCTGTTCCATCCAAAACTGGGTCCATTTGCCTCCTACACAGACACGTCATCCCTACCTATCCCATACTGTACCTATCCTCTCGTTTAGAGAGAACAATGATCCCTCTCCTCCACCCCATGTGTGAGGACCCCCTTCCAAATTAGCAGCGCCAGTGCAATTTCCCTTGGAAAAACAAGAGTCGATGGCTAAGATAATTACCTTGATTATTCCAGATACATTATTCAAGAAGCACTGGGTAAAGGCCCTTTGCTCCAGGGTCTATCTTGTATAAGTGGAGCTTCTAACATGGCAGATGTTTAATTATTGTTATTTTAAAGACAACAGCTCTTAATGAAGTGCACATTATTTACACATTATGGGCCCTTTTAATCACATCAGCTTTTCCCGCCCCAAAAATTGTCAGCATTATTTCATGTTCTCAGCCGTTCTCAGAACATCAGGTCTTTGTTATGCTCGAGTCATTCCTGTGTCTCCACCCCTTGTCGGGTGGATCGCCGGGCCTGTGGCTATGGGTGGACCAGCCTTCAGCACCAGGTCGAGAACGCTACAGCCAGACAGCGACCAGCGGCTACCAGAGGTGTCAGCCCCATTGCCAGAGAATAGCCAGTACAAGTCGCCGCATCGGGCGCCCCGCCACGCCCACCCGCGCCCCCCAAGTGCAAAAAGAGCAACTATGAAACGATGGAACGGCAGGAGAAACCCGGCCCAAA
>JAODKM010000025.1:15097174-15114873 GCA_026780845.1 Petrocephalus sullivani
CGCAGGGACCAGACGGCCAAACCCCCCCCCCCCCAAAAAAAAGGGCTGCCCCACCCCAGGTCCGCATGCCGGCAGACTTGAAGCAGTGAGGGCTGCACCTGCGAGGCTGGCGGCCAGCCCAAAGCCACTCATTGTATTATAAAACACCACGGGGGCGAATCCCCCCCCCAAAAAAAACCCTTGATGCTGGAGGTGGGGTCTGCTCCCAATCCACTATCTCATGGGCAGCCAACAAAGCTTATTACCACCCAAAACAAACACTGCGAGCTGCACACAGACGCCACGACAGGTAGCCCCCCCTTCCTGCATCATTCAGTATTTGGGCTCTTAAAGCTGGGTGCTTGATGAACAGTGGTTTAGAGCGGATTGGTGAGCAATCACTCACATTTTTCTGTTGAGAAATCACCAGGCGACCAGCAATCTGTGCTACCATGTTAGCTTTTTAAGCACCCATTCCTTCAGGAAAATATCTGCCATTAAAAATACAAAAAACTCACTCAAAAGAAGAAATAAATAACTTGTTTTTCAGCTTTATGAGGGGAAATATCAGGTTGCACAATCAGACAAAAAACAGATTAAAAGCCAAGCACTGCCTATATATTCATCCGATTGTATGAGCCTCAGCCCTTCGAGGAATGACGTATTCGCTTGGGATATGAACCTTTTTCTGACCTGACCACCATGGCATGAAGGACTCGGGAAGGCTGGTGAGCCGGGTTAGCAGGACACCACACACCGGAGGGGGACCCGGAGAAACTATAAAGGTTGGTGCTTGTTCATCAGCTGCTCTGGCTGCCGCTGAATAAACATGAGAAGGGGAACAGAAAGGAAAGCGACACAGGGCCGGCCTGCCAGGCACTTCAAATAAGCAAACAGCAGGACGCAAGCATCACGCCAGACAGGCGACCGTCTCCACGGCGTGGCTCTTGGCTGCCTCGGCGCTGTTTGATCAGAGCCGGTTTTACGGCCGTGAGGAGACGGGGGGGGCTGTGATGGGTCTCTCCAAACTCCACGACGCAGAGTAATGAACCTCTTCCATTCACATGCGGTCCGATTGAGAAATCAAGAGTCCTGGCCCCAGGGGCAGCCATGCATGCCCGGTCTCTCGGAGCGGCCGCACTGAGACCGGTTCTCGTCCTGCAACTTCAGAGGTGACACCGCTGTCACCACCTGCCCAATGAGGTCCTCAGGTACTGCCAGCGCTGTCACCACCTGCCCAATGAGGTCCTCAGGTACTGCCAGCGCTGTCACCACCTGCCCAATGAGGTCCTTAGGTACTGCCAGCTCTGTGCCCGAAACGTGGGTCCTGCAGAAAAGCGACAGGATGCCACAGATGCTCTCCACCACACACTCAAAAGCCGGAAAGTTCTGCTCCTCGCACTGACATGACTTTACCCAAGATAAAGCCTCTGCAAACGGATCTAATTTAACCTTTAACCTAAAACCTCTGTATTCGTGCTATACACCGATAAACCGGTACTGAAAAGGTACCACAGTACCACACTAAAAGCACATTACATTTCTTTGGTATTAGTTCTAGTTCTGATTACATTATTACAGACATTGCTAGTGCTATATTGCCAATCAAATCTAAGTTTATAAATATAGTGCAGAATCCTGCATGGTCTCCTATTATCTGTTCGCTACTGTTTTAGAGAGTAAGGGCTGCACGACTATGCTGACATCAGATATGCTGACATCAACTAATCAGTGATGATGTCATTAATAAGCCCATGGGAGAAGAGAATGCTTTACGACAAAGGACAATCTTTATTCACAAAGCTTAATGCAGATGCTGGCCACGAGCAGCTCATACACCTATCTTTTACAGAAAAGAAACAAGTATATTAGACTATATTAGAACTGTTTTGGTCATTGATCAAATTTTCTAATACACAAATATAAAGATGCAAGCAAAATTTAAATTAAAATTAATTAAAATGAAAATTAGCAGACACTTTGGCAGCAATGAGGGCTTGCAGAAACTCCAGACCAGGTTTGTGGAGGCCATGGAGCCACACTCAGAGCCCTCCAGGCTCCAGGCTCTCCACCCCTGAGTGTAGCTCCACCCTCTCATAAGAGCAGATACACAAACAACTTTCCAAACAGAGCTCCTTAATTATAAGCCTAGCAGTGATGGACGTCTTCAGTCATTGCCCACTTAATTCAGTCTTTTAAATACGGCGACATGGCAGTGGGGTAGGGGGGGGGGTAACTGCTCTTCTTAGCGACGGCGACGCTGCTTTGATGCCGCGAGCTGTAGACGGCGCAGCGAGGGCAGACATCACATGCTGCCGCACCGCCCCCCTCTAATCAAACACAGAATGCTGATCCAGACAGAAAAGAGGGAGCCCAGTGATTTAATGAATAATTTCTGCTCATTTGCCAGCTTTCAGTTATTCGACGCACAGCCGCCTTCCTTGGGGTGCTTGTCAGCACAAGCCACAAGCTTCCGGGCATCTTTTCCATGGCCCCCCTGTCCTCTCGCCAGACAGACGCCCGGCTGTATGTTTTTTCACGTGAAACGCCACATGCATGCTCCACTCCCACCTCGTGGACATGAGCTCTTGCGGGTGTCTGACACATGCCAGGCTGCAAGCCTTCACCTTCGGCAGCACCAATGGAGCATGGCGGGTGCAGAACCAGACACCTTGCCGAGAAATATGCCTCCTTCTGGGTCAGCTGACCCTTCACGCCCCACGAAGGCAGTGGTGCGGATTGAAATGGGATGCCTGTCAACAAACAGCGCAGAGGAAGCAATCAAACCACAGCATGTGATGAAACCCCGGAGGCTGGAGAGGAAAGACAAGATGCTTGTGGAACTCATGAATGAAGCACAAGACACCAGGCACCTCTGAAATAAGGATGTCCACCGCATTCGAATTCCTGAGGCCAACAATCAGCAATGGTGTCCTTCCTCACCGAGCTCAGAACCCAAAGCACAGTCAGCCGACTACTGTGAATTTCTAGAACCCTATCGGAACAAGCCGGACATGCAGAGCCTAAACCTGCAGATCTCGAGTCGGCCAAGAAGCAGTGGGCACTGACCTCCCTCTAAAGGATGCACTCCTCACCCATCAGAATATCCTCCTCGTTTCAGTCACATAACTGCGTCCTAATCCTTAAAATCTCAAGAACACTCTCCAGAATGACGATGACAGCTCACTTTGAGCATTTCGCCATGACATTGCTGAAGTGCCTTTTAACTCACCAAGCCAATGGAAGAACGGAATGTGAGAATTATGGGTAAATGCTTTTAAAAAACTGTGTCTTATGGTCTTGCAACAAGATGAATGACAACAATTATAGCAAAGACAGCGAGAAATACAGAGTGGGAAGGTCTTTAGCATGCTGATCATACATAATTTTAACAAGGTAGAATCAGTACCAGAGTCTCATATAATCTACAGAAAACTGATGCATTAATGCACGTCATATAATGATGTCTGCAATCAGCAGACGCTGCTGACAGGGGGTGGGTCATCATGGTTGTAAGATGGTAGGCCCCCCATGAGCCTGCCAGTCGCCTGTGTCTTCAGGGCCCACTTCTGAATCACTGAAGTGGGGAGGGATAGAGGCCGGCCGGCCTGAGGCCACCATACCAAGCAGATGGTGGCCATGGGGAACCCAATAGCGGCTGGCTTGGTCAATGGCAACGTAATGGGGAGGGCACTATGATATGAATAAATGTCTTCAGACGGACTAATTAAGAAGCCTCTTTTCATTAGCCCGGCCCATCTGTTAACGGATGGGGCCTGACAGAATCAACCACAAGTCTATGCTGAGGTAAAACACAGCAGTCAACCAGTAAAATGACCTGAAATCCTCTCCGTGACTAATGAGATTTTCCTTTACGGCTTCTACACTCAGGAGAGCCATCAGAGAACAGCTCGTATCTTATGGACCGAGAACCTACAGCAGATAGATGTAATCAATTATTCGGGTTGGGCGACCTGCATCTGTGCTTCAAGGCTGCCAAACAGGGGCCACTACCATGGAAATCAGAGGACAGGGTCCATCAAAGCTTGTCTACACTTCCTGTGAAACAGAGGATATGGGCCTGGATCCAAGAAACTGCCACATCAGAATTCTTTTTACAGAAGTAATTATACACTGTTCACGTCAGGCCAAAAGAGGAAAAGTCTGTCAGTAGAATTAATGTTTTCATATCACCCTCACTTTTAAATACTGGTCAGGTCCAGCATTTTATGCTGTGACAGTAAAGGTCAGTCGTCTAACTCAATAGCAGGTGTGTCCCATTTTTATCCAAGTCTTAAAGATCACTAATTTGGGCCCCGTTACATAAACACCTAGGACTACATACTCATCAAGAGAAAACAACTCCCTGGCCTGTTACATGCAGCTGCAGCGTATGATGAAGTGCCATTTGGTGACAGCACTCTGCTAAGATAATAGCGGACGGGTACCCTTCCATGGGTGACACAGACACTTGGCATTATGCGGATGGCCTTCCCAACGACATTGCCAGTTGACATTTCTGGAACTGCGGCTGGTGTCCAATTCTATGCAGATAATGATGAAGACACCGTGACCTGGCACTGCTGCCAGACCACCGTCTGTTCCAATTGGGCAGTGCTGGGCAGCCATCTCAATCACGACAGCCCCCAGACTAGGACACCCCCGCTTACCAGGGCCTCCAGCTCAGGTACTGCTGGCCAATCCCACCTCGGCTCCAGTCCAACTCCAGCCCGTCTTGTCATGGCCCAAGCAACTGCAGGGTGGCCATTCAGACAGGAAACATGATGGATTGTTTGCAGTTCGCTGAACCTGACAATACAGTTTCTAAAAGCCCCAACAATTAAACACCAAGAGTTTTGCAGCTAAAAATGAGGATCAGACATTTGCTACTCAGGCAGTAAAACACTTTGCTATCACAACATTAATGTATAAAATCACAGCCCCCTCACTCGCACTTTAGTCTAAAAGCAAAGAATAAATCAGGAGGCGTGAGAGTAAAGCCTGCTCCACACAGACTCTCCCTTGCAGCTTTCCAGCCTCTGAACAACAACAGGCAAGCCGCCCTGCTGTGTGTCCACAGGGCATTCCTCTGTACACTGGTAACCCAGCAGCTAGCATGCCACTAATACATTAACAGAGACAAAAGTGTGCTAATGATGGTGGAAAAATGGAAGCTGAAAGGTGCTGGCATGCTAATGACACTAGCAGCAGATAAAGGCTCCTGGCTCAGCCCTGTCTATCTGCTTATGTTAAAAAACATTAGAATCACAAAAACAAAAATGTCTATTGCATTCCACAGGTTTTCTGCATGAACATTTCTCTTCAAGCGACTCCTTCCTCATCAGATCTTCCAGTGAGCCGAATCGGGCGTGCAATGTCTGACCGATTGTGAAAAGACCCAGCGTGTCACTGAACAATGACATGGTTTCAGTTTCTCAGAGAGATCAAATTTACAGAGAAAGCAAGTCTCCCTTAACATGAAGGCATGATGGATAAAGCTCCCAGTGATGTTTGTGCTACAACACAAATTCCTGCCATCCACATTCTGGCTGTATCTCTGTTTGCCAAACATAGTCAGCATATCCCAGCACTGTGTGCAGACAGGCTGGGATATTCTGCACAGTAGACTATCCCTTCCAGCTGGCCTCTTACTCATTTAACAAGCATGCACCCTCCTACAGAAATACACAGTGCACAGTCAATGGCCGAGGGCCAACACACTGTAGTGCATGGTCCACTTCTTCAGAACCAGCACGTCATGGTCAGATCCTGTCAGCATGTACTGAAATTAGCCCCAGCTCCTGCACTCAACCTTATCAAACGGAAAAAAAAACCCAAGACTTTCAGCTCACGCATACAGTATAACACTACCTAGCTGACTCAGGCATTGACCGGTGGTAATGATTTTTAACCCCTCCCAAAGCAGAGCCACAGACATGTGTGAGCATTAAAATTCCACACCCCCGGGATAATTTAGACTCCTCTTTCTACACCAGCTTGCTTTAATTATGGAGAATAAATGGCCGCATTTGGCTAAGTTTACGGCACTTCATGAAAGAGCCAGCGCTGGACTGGCTGGTGCAATCTGCTTGATTGCCAGGCTGTAAATCCCGACTCTGGCATGCAGGCTAACAAATCGGGGCTACGGCAGGTAGGCCGTGCCTCTGAAAGCCGGTAAACAAGCCACTTCTGATCTGCGGACAAGCTCAAAAAAAAAGGGTACAGGAACCACTTTTGATCTGGCAACGGTGCCGCAACACAGACCAGGCCAGAACAACTTCAAGGCCCAAACTTAGGATTCGAAAACTTCCCAAACTTTGTGGAGCATGGAATCATTTCTATTTTCCAAGATAAATGGCCCGGTAATAACCGGTTGGGAGACATTCAGACAGAGTTGCTATCTATCACACAGACATCTCAGTTCCTCGATTACAGCTCAGTACAGTCTCCCTCTTCTCAATTCCGGCAGCATTCTGGGGCAGATATTATCAGTCAGCTAGTAATCTGGGAGCCATTCAAGCAAATAATAAAGAGTGTTTCAATCTAAATGCTTCATTATACGCCGTTTCCGAATAATTCAAGTATTACACTGTAATGAAGATAAAATGTCAATTCTGACACATTTCCCCCTTTTCTCGCTCTCGCATCAATGGCCATGCCTTTTCCTTCCATTCACAAGCCAAAATGCAGACTCATTGACACCAGACACCTCACACACCCGCACATGCAGAACGGCACCCCTCTACAAACACTGTCACGCTCTGCCCCCCTCAAAAAAAACATTTTACATCAGAATAAACAGCATTTTTCCCCTTGAACACCTGGCCCTCTAGCACCATAAATATTTTCGGACAGTAAATTAAAATCGCGGAGTATTTTCAAAGCGAGACACCGCCCACACACAGGAAGCTGTTCCCTGATGGAATACAGGATGCACAAAAGATCAAGGAGGATGAGATTTCAGGCTGAGCATCACCTGCCAGACAAGAAGCAAAACACACTCTTGTGACACAAGAGACCAGGAATCAGGACAGAAGCACCACCTCAGGGAATTCCTCCGACGGACGGCAAATGTCCACAAATTTATAAATCTGAAAAACTATGTAAATATCAGTAACAATTTACTTGAGTGGGCAAGTCTACTAAAAACTTACCAACTATGAACAAATATCGTTGCTACTTAAGATAAAAGATGTCACAATTCCTTAACGATGAACAAATTTGAGATCAGAATTTCACTTCATGTCTTATTCAGTACTTGCTCCTTCAGTAGTTCACAAAGATTTACAGAATTTATATAACAAATATAGTAACTGCTTGAGAAAAAAGATGCATCAAGATTCATTATGAACGAACATGACATCAGTATGAAACCAAGGCATAGTTTGTGTTTAATTACTACATAAGTAAAAGCATAACATTATAGTATTTGTCCCCCCACGAGTTAATTGTTACCAAATATCAGTACAACTCGAAAGCATTAGCTAGGGAGCTGAACATATTGGGATTCAGAAATAGCACTCAGACCCAAACCCACAGTTAAACTGCAAATGGTCAAAACTGGGACACTTTCTCCTGTTTCCACAGTACCGCTAAGATGTAGGGCCTATACAGAATATCACAAGTAAACTGTTTAGCCAATTTAATTTTAATTTTTGTTTCTGTAGCGTGATCAATTACTCAGAAAACACTGGATCAATTCTGTCTAGTCCCAGTTGGAAGGTGGTTTTATCCACTAACATAAAACAGTAGGATTGATACTTCAGGAATATTTGGCAGTAAACAAACAATTTTGCTAATTGGAAAAAATCCTGGTCTCGTCCAAGTAATTAGGAAGTGAAGGACAAGGAAGTCCCCCACCGCCAACATGGACAGGCAGGCAGACAGACAGCAAGCAAACAGGAGTACGGCGCTGGGTCTAACATCATTACTAGCGAAGCTAAATTAACATCTGAATATTTAATGTTTCTGCCCAGTTAGGAAATGAATGGGGCGTGGGAGTGTTTACCTCACAGTCTCGCTGATCAATGTGGGGCCTTTATTCCACTCACAAGTCGATCGTCAAACTTTATGAGTGTGAGTGATGGCCAGACTCGGTGCTGTCGAGTCGTCTGCGGCCTCCTTGGTTATAGCAGGCAGGGATTTCGGGGGGCGAGCCAAAGAACAGGTCCCCCAATTATTACCTCTGGACTCCAGAACAAGCTGCGGTCATACCACCACCCCCCTAATCCAGAACACCCCCTTCACTATGAGCATCAAAATATAGCGGCCTTTGTCATTTTACACATAAAGTACTTTATAACATCGAGATGGTGGCAGAAATCAAAGTTTTCGAGAGACACTCCGATTAAAAAAAACCAAGACAGAGGCCAAAACGTGAACCGGGAAAAACTAAAATCATGCTGTAATCCTCAAGTGACCTGCTTCAAAAGAGCTATAAGACTGTGGGAAATACTAAGTATTCCAATACGGAGTGATATCACTAAACATTTTACATGGTGGAAATCATTTAGGTTATACCTCCTGTGCCGTTTCATACATTTTCAGTGCATTTGACCTTTAGATCTGCACCAGAGTAATCAGGCTTGTGTGGATTTGCTTGGATACTGAGCTGATAAAGGTCACTTTCATATGCAAACGTTTGCATAGACACAGTCAAAAAAGCAACAGAGAGAGAGAGAGAGGGTGAGATGTGTGTGTGAGAGAGAGAGAGAGAGAGACAGACAGACAGACAGACAGAGAGAGAGATGTGAGAATCCCTCGCACTCGCATTGTCCTCAGACAGGTGCATTAATCAGCACTTAGCTTCCCTGCTGGTCCCGCACTTCTGAGCAGTGGGCCGGAGCCTGAGACGGCAGATAGGTACCAGGCGGATGACGGGCTGCACAGACTGCCAGAACACCTGCAGATTTAAGAGGATGTTTTTACACCCATGTCACTCCACTCTATATGCAGAATGACTAATCACGTACAAGCCATACCACTCGGTGCAGCAACGCATGCCATGCAGCACATCGCAGGTGGAGCGTGCAGCTGCTGCATTACTCACATACACACCCGTTTCTATCATTAAATGACACTGCAATCCCTTACGGAAATGCATTATGGTTTCCTATGGTTTTTTGTGTTTCGGGTATGGTTTTTTTTACAGTAACCATGGTTTTACTATGATACCTCATGGTAATTATGATTACCGAGCTCCTACCCATAGTATTACCCTGGTTTACTTATAGCACTGCATGGTAACTAAAGTGAAACCATGATAAAAACCATAGTCATAAACTCATGCTTACCCGTAAAACCATGGTTCATTTTCGTAAGGGATGGCGAAAGATGTCTGCTGCACATCCAGCCCGCAGCCGAATCCGTTCGGATTTAGCCTCGGGTTCCAATATAGAGACGGTTTAGAAATAAACATTTAAGTGCCCTCATATAACTACAATCTAATATAAATGATAACATATCACAGAATGTTTTTCATTTGGGTTATCAGTATGGGGGACGCTAATTACATTTCTAAAACACATCCTACACCATAATTAGAAATGAAACACGGCTGTGTGTGTTCCTTTGTACCCGCGTCTTTCACCTCATCGTGATATATGCAGTTTAATGTGATTTGAAGGTAGTTATTGTATTACCGGTAATTAACACGAGTAGGGGGGCAAACGGCCGTGTGGACCAAAATGCAAACGTTTGTAGCTCACGAACATGAATATATATCACGGTATAATTCTGCCTACGTTTCATTATCTTTACTGGCTCAGGACCACATTTCCTGAGAGGATAAAACTGAAGGTGGCTAAGAGGTCGGCGCAGTTGTGTTCCTGCTAGTTGGGTTTTACTAGCGACTTAGCCTGACCTCGACAAACCAGTGTCGCCAGCTATTCCCAGTAAGGAGCCGCGGCCCGGTACCCAGGAAGTCGCTGGGTATCGCTGGGTGGCGACACGCGCTGATTTGCATGTCGGTGACGTCATCACGTCACGTTCACGTTCACGCAAAGGTTTTAATAGTTTTATTAGTTTTAGTTTTATCGTAAATAATTGAGCATACAGCCGAAGTTCCATTAAAGCGAGAAATCCAAATTCTTTGACATATTTGAACATAAAAAAATGCTGTGAAATTGTTTCTTTCCCTGGTAAGTAGTTACTTTTATAATGCTGTAAGTCAGTTACTAACTCACTTACTTTTTGGGAGAAGTAACTAGGAACTATAACTAATTACTTTTTAAAATGGCCCAACACTGGAAATGACCGAGAAAGGTAAACCTAACGCCCACTGGGCAGGTACCCCGTACCCGTGTGCCCAGGTGAGGTACCACTTTCCCACACACTTTGTGTAATTTACACATCTCAAAAATCACATGTTACATTTAGGCCGTATCACACAAGCAGAGTCATATTGTTATGTATCTGTTTTAAGTTTTTTTAACAAATTCAGAAGAAGGCTGCCATAAACAGTCAAATTGTCCAGTGGGGTTATCCTGTACCTAAATGTTAGGCTGTAGTGTATAATGGTGTCTCAGTAAACGCAGTTATATGTCATGCTGCTGTTGTGTTCTCCCCCACCACGTCTGTGTTTTTTACTGGAATTTTACTGGGGTATACACTCTGTATGGGAACAGGTTGGGAGCTGGTCAGGTTGGCCGAGTGGTCTAAGGTGCTGTGTTTAGGTCCCACCTCTAGAGGTGTGGGTTCAATTCCCACTACTGATCGTCCCTGGCTTCCTTCTCAAGCACTACACATACTGATGTGGCAGCCTCCTGACAACTTTGTAACGATTCCTAGCTGTTTTATTATTTGTAATTGAACATACAGTTGACTTTAAAGTTCCATTACATGTTGTCCTTACGTTTTGAACATTTTCACCGCATACTGGGATAATACCGGTAACTGGTAATCATGATATTAAATTTTCACCACATTTCCAGGGGGAGCTGCGTGCAAAACCTGACACCCGCACTACCACTACAGCCAACACACTCTTTCACATCGATTCATCAGGATGTTTTTAAGATGTTCCCATCATAAAAACGCCTTACGTATTGTCTCCGCAAAGTTCGTTTAAGGCTACCTACTATGGAAATGTAGTTTCTAGGTATAACTCCTTACTAAAGATGTTATTTGCTGCAGTGTAGCCAGACCGTACAATATGCACCAGGAATGTGCCTTTTCCCTTTTTAAACACGATTGATTGCTCAAGGCTTCCCCGCCAGCATTTAGAATAAATGGCTGAGGTGGAGAAACTAACCAAATAATGTGATCAGCAAATCTGGGGGGGTACTTTTAAATGTGTGTTAAATGTACTTTTAAATTTCCGAGATTTGTGTAAAGCGCTCCGAGTAGCTACCTGAGTTCCTTTTCTGATTGTTGTGCTTCAGCAATTGTCTTGTGTGGGAAAAGCCATCAGCATGCTGTAAAACTGGTTTTGTTACATAGCATGGCAGCTTTAACACCCCCCCCCCGGTGTTACCACCCCCTCCCATTGATTCACACTATCCCATTTCACCATGAAGACCCTTTCTTCAGTTCTAGTTTGCCTGCACCGTGCCGCTCTGTGGCACACGCAAGACCCATTCGTTTCGGTTCAACCCCGACACCCTCTCAGCTGGGGGGGGGGATCTATTTTTGTCAGCCGGATCCTGCTGCCTGGTGAGCCTGAATGGTCGTGGCAGCTGGTGAGTGTCAGGAGCGCCAAGCAGGATCGCCGCACTTTGGTATCACCAGCACACCGTCTGTCCACCGCATTCCAATGCAACGTATTTGCGGCCTGATTTTTTGGGGGCTGGATAGTATGATAATAACTCTCACTGTCTTTGATGACAGCGTAAGTAATGGGCCAGTAGTCTCCTGCCCTCTTTAAAAATTTACCTTTGACTGTCTATAAGCTGAGTTCCATGTTTACATTCAGTACTGCACAGTCAAGACTCTAACCACGATGATGTGCCATGCGGTATGTCCAGCACCAAGGCAGGACAACATCAAAATGTCAGATTTTCTAATCAACCTGGACCCACATACCTCAAAACCATGCATTATTTTAATAAAAACATCACTTGTGAAGCACGGAACATAATTCATAAAACAGTCTTGTGCTATTTCACATCCCCTTTGGTCCAGTTGACTGTGTTGTGTGAACAGCTCAAATTTTACCAATATAGTTGGTTTACATTTGTGCTGAACTGCCACCGTTTGCTGTGATTCACCCTCAAATGATCACCTCCAGGGGAGCCCTATGCCGCAGATGTAGAGGGTTGGGCATGGGGCTAAGTGACCCAACCATCTTCTGCAGGCTTGAAGACATGATGGACGTGTCTTCAGTGTGGAAAGGCATGACTCTGGTTGCAGGAAAGTGGAGTCTTCCCACATGGGCTGCCTCAGTCAGGGCTGTCAGAGGCTGATGCCTGGCTGCCCCCGGGCGCAAAGTGTACTAAGTGTTAGCATAGCTGGTCACATTCAAAAACATGCCAGGCATTCATCGCAACAACGCCGATCCGATTGAAAGTTGCCATTATCGCTGTGATTTTACATGGTTTGTTGTATGAGAATGTATAAGTAATTGAGTGAAATCGAGGGGATGGCGATACCTAAGGCGTGACTAAAACACAAAGCACACTGGCCGCTCTGGTAGGAATCTCGCTTTGCTTCTAAAGGATAATTGAGGGTATGAATGCTGGCAGCCAGCTTGAAAACCCTGCCTTTATTACCCGAGGTTTTCAATTCAACAGCCTTTCACACAAGTTGATTGTAAACCAGGAAGAAAAACATGTTGATGCCAGTGCTGGTCAGTTTCTTTTTCATCCACATGTGCTTGAATTTGTTACCCTCCTGTTCAAAGTACTATTTCCTATATGCTTAATTCATATTTTGTTTATAGAAAGTATGAATGCTATATTAAGCATGTCAGCAGTCCACACAGATTGTATAGGCTCGCATGGCTGATCACAGCACTAAAATGTCAGCATGGTATTTCTGTAGGGCTTGTCCCTTGTGGTTTTAATGATGCCCCTTCTGCGCCCCTCCCCTCCCCAATTGTAGGTGGCACGTGCCCGAGGGCGAGTGCCCGCATGCATGGTTCGCCCAATCACGGCGTGCCACACGTCGGCACGTCACTGCCACTTTGCAGATAAATAATAGGCACTCAACTGCTTTTAAGATTTCATCTTGATTGCGGCCAGCATGGCCGGAGCCAGCAGGCAGTGGGATTAGTGAGGCCCTCAGCCTGCCACCACTGGGCATCATGCCTTGCTCTCCTCTGTGGATAAATTGCACGGGCGTCCTGCCCACTGCCTGACCACAATGGGAAAATCTGGCCTTGCAGATCAAGGCAACTAAATGCTGTTAACATTCCAGACTGGAACAAGGGAACTGATTTAGTTTGACCCTTAGCCATAGACTTACCGTGCAGTGTGTGGTCCATGCTGCCTAGTTGGATTACCTAACTCGCCAGTGATTATAAAAACCTTATCCTTATATGTCCTAGAAGGCTACAGGCCCAGCCAGGTTTCTATGGTGAATGAATGGGATGTGGCCGACCCTATCAGAACATGGTGACTCTGGGAGAGAGATGTTATTCAGTCTTATTATTGCACCCAGCGTTGTACATAATGGATATGTGTTGTCTCCTAGTGTGCACGCATCTCTGAATTGAGTTCATTGAGTTATCTGTCACAACATGTTGTCATCCTTGTCCCCTTTTTGGGGAAAGGAAATTAAAATGTGCTATCTGTAGCTCCTGATAAAAACTCGGATTAAACTTCAATGAGAGCCATTAGGCAGTGAATAGGACGCAGCCTGCTTTTTTATTAGAAGACAAGCAATGTGTCTGTACATTTGATTAGAGATGTGCCCAGCTGCACTCCTCAGACGGCCAAATAATCTTTCTTTTTTTAATAAGTTGGAATAAGAATGCATTACGGCACATGCCCATCCAGAACCATTCATCTCATCTAAAGAAAAGAATGGAAAACAACAAGGACACTGTTGGACCCCAGTGCACTGCACTAAAATGATTCATTCATATGACTCATTCAAACACAAAGCTGGTCAGAGATGTGCCTGTGAAGATTTAGTTTTCAGTATGAATTGGGGGGAGGGGTGGCTACTAGCTGTTCATTCATTATAGGCTGAGGGACGTCGTCGTTAAATTAAGATATAGCTATGAGAGAGAAACAAAGAAACATCAGAAACAATAACATCTCCCGGAGGAATAAAAATAAATGCTGAAAAAACAGATAATTACTGACCAAAAGCGAATGCGTGTAAAACAAGAATATCAAAAGTAATCGAGCCAAAGCTGCGGAGATGAACAATCCCCCCTGACAAGCAACAATTAACAGTTGCCCCTGATTTATTATGTGCTATTTGCCAGAACATTAAACTGAACCCAGTGATCCATGCCTGAGCCTAAGCACGCCGAGGGAGTGTATCGCTAAAGCCTTCCATCATACTAATAATATCTGGAGAAAATCCTCTTGTGTTGCTGAAAACTACAATTAAGTTTCGAACAGAATTAAGCTGTTGTGAAATCAGAGAAGGAGCCTGAAGCCAAAATTCAATAAGGATTTTGCTAAGGCTAGTGTACCTTAAAGGCAACCTAATGGAATCCATGGGAATAGCTGGTCACTATTGAGTCTGGCATGTTCTGATGGCCTTGCAAAGCCGTGATTGAGGTACCGACATCATGGATTGTTTTCTGATTACAGTAAGGAATGATCTCCATTCTGCTCTACTTGTGGAAGTCTGATGGATGGATTTTCATCCACTAATACCATTATCTGTGACGTGAGTAAATGCCACTTATCACACTGAAGGAGCACCAAGGAAAGCAGCTTCGGCACGGCGTTACGGCAGTGCCAGGTGTCTGGTCAGGTGCTGGCCAGTTGCTTACGCCGATTCACCCTTCCTTGCCTGCCCACCAAATCTGTTTTCTTCTTTTCCATCGAGTCTTCCAAGTGAAAACTGCAGATCCCATCCCATTTCACAGCAGATCGCCATGCTGGCAGCACCACAGTCGCGGAGCCACCTGCTGCCGGGTTTGACCCAATCAGACCAGGCCCGCCGCCTGGCTCCAACGTCATCCTGCACCTTACCATGGAGGGGATGTGGTGTATGGCCCACGTCAGCCCTGCTGTCTTGCGTGTCAGGAAAGCGCACGCAGCAAACATTGTGAAGGATGGCCTACGGGCTTAAGACAAATGTCTTGTGGGGGGTTCCCTAACCAATCCATCATTTCATAAAGGCCGTGGACATAATGCACTGCTGTTTACAAGCTCAGCAGTCTACCTTGAGCGCAGCGAAATGGGTATACTGACAAAAGCTAAAAACTCATGCTAATTCCATACCATCTTTTATGCCAGGCATTTTCTGATACAGTTCAGGTCATGGGGTGCTGTTGCACTGCTCTTTTAGGGCTGACTACCCACAATACCTCCCGAAATGCTAGTTCATTAGCCACATTTGTAAAAGTCGACAACAGGCCAATGATAATAGGTCTCTAGCTGTATAAGTGTCCTTCCATAGTATTATACAGAGCTTCTTATATGAATATGCAAATAAACAAATATATTCAGCAGACTGCCATAGACCTGTGTAGCTCTGAGAGCGTTACATTGCTTTAAAATGACCCACACAAAACTGCCACAGAACAAAGAATTAAGAAGGGACATCTTTTATTCACAAGTAGAAGTCAACGCAGGCTGGCATACTATACATTTGTACACAGTATCCGGAATCCCTGCACAAAACCAGAGACATTAGAAAATAGGTTCTGATATGAAATGTAACCATACATACACTGTCATTACCTTTCATAAAAATGTTTCTGTTTGGTAACAGTCAGTTCTTGTAACTAACTGCATTCCTGTCAGGGATTTATTACAAAGTAACAGTAAAGGCAAAATAAGGATAATACAAAACGAGGAATAAAAATATCATGCAGCATCTTCAGAAAAGGGCCTGAGAATATATTTTTAAGAAAGAACAACAGAGGTCTCCGAGTCGTAAAAACCCAAACGATTAAATGAGCCAGAGCTTGTTTGCGTCTGCCTCTGGAACCCCGAAAAGGGGCTTCTGAACCAGGAGATCGGACAGAGACTCACACCGGCAGCTACATTGTGCCGAAGTGCGGCTTCTTCTCCCAGTCCATGGCACCAGCACCAAATGGCATTTCCGTGGCTGAAACCATCGACAGAACCAGCCTGGAACCGGTCTACTTACTTCAGCAGTGTCTACGAGAACCCAGCATTTGTGACATGTGATACAGAAACGGAAGTAACTGAGTGTGGTGCTCAAACGCTCGGCTTAGAGCCAAACTCCGAGGCTGCAGCAGACACAGGGACTGTGGGCACCTTTAAGCTCCACACGCGAGGTGTGGCGCTCTCATGGCGAGAGTGGCGGAATGCATAGAACACCTGCACACCATAACCCGCCTGTTGGGCACGAGGGCCGCGAGAAGCCCTGGCCCATCACTGTGCCGACATGCGCTTAACCAATGCAGGGAAACATGCATGCTGGGTACATTTCTCAGGGTAATCTTCTCAGTTTCTGGCCTGAGCGGCTTCTTCTGGCATTTAACTGGGGTGCCTCGGCCAAGTCTCCATTTCACCAGATAAATGCAGGACCTCCACTAACTCACTGAGCTGGCCGCCGGTGGCCCGTTGGCCGGCTGGGGTTCTCATGACCAAGGCAACTGGAGGGAGGTGGAACAGTTAATCAGCCAGGTTCACCACCAGGCCGAAGGAGGTGCATCGTAACAGTGAGTTCCTCGGCAACAAAATAACATAAAAAAGGAAACAAAAAGTGAAACAATCCCTAAGGTCCGTAGGCTGCATGACCAGGGCACAGGCTGACTGAGGCTCTAACATGATCAGGGCACAGGCTGACTGAGGTTCTAACATGATCAGGGCACAGGCTGACTGAGGTTCTAACATGACCAGGGCACAGGCTGACTGAGGTTCTAACATGATCAGGGCACAGGCTGACTGAGGTTCTAACATGACCAGGGCACAGGCTGACTGAGGTTCTAACATGACCAGGGCACAGGCTGACTGAGGTTCTAACATGAGAAAGGCAAATGTCTGGGATGCAATAACAATAACTTCTTATTGCTCTTCTTTTTTCTCATTTAATTTCATTTTTTTTTTTACCTAAAATGATATTTTACATACTGTATGGTGATATAAATACACTGTACAATGCAATATAAAATATGTTTCTTTTTCTTAAAAGGAATATGCTTAGGGTTTTGCTTAGGTATGCTGGCTTTTTTTTTTTTTTTAACTAGCACCATACAAAAAATATTCACTGGAAATGAGTCTGTAAAAAAAGGCACTTTTTGGGTTGGGTCTATATCGGCGGTGCCGTCTTCCACGCCGCGGGTGACTGGCAGCCTTCCTGCCGAAGCCAACGTCTCGCTTTCCTCCTGTTTGTCCGACGCCACGAGATCCAAAGAGGGATCGTCTCGTGCAGCCTCTCCTCTCCGAAACCCCCCGTCTCCCGTCCTGGGGGTCCTTACTTGCCGCCTCTCTCTCAGCGTCTTGCCAATCCTGCTGCTACTTTTCGCGGTCCTTCCACGCCGACTTCCCGGGTCCTGTCCTCCCCCACGTCCCCCCCACCTCCCTTAGGGGGTAGGGTGGACACGCCCCCCATCCCCCCCAACTCCCTTAGAGAGTAGGATGGACACGGCACACATCCCCACCACGCTCCATTAGAGGGTAGGA
>JAODKM010000025.1:15114973-15131538 GCA_026780845.1 Petrocephalus sullivani
ATCCTCCCTGGCCCCCCCCCCCCCGCGTCTTTCCCACCCCTCTTCCTCCTTTCCGGGGCCTTCCCACCCCCCTTCCCGGGGCCCGGCCCCCCCCCCGTCCCCCCCCCCCCCACTCTCACACCTCCACTTCCCGTAGTCCTTCTTGCGTGTCGGTCACCACCCCAATGTCGAAGCAGGTCACCATCATGATGCGTGACTTGCATAGGTTGACGCAGTACTCCAGCTCGTCGGTGGCTTGCTCCAGTGCTTCCAGGTACTCCTGCGACTCTTTGTCCAAATCCTGGTCCACCTCAACTGCAGGAGGGCATGGAGACGGCAAATTATGCAACATATTAGCCGAAAGAGCAGGATGACATCATCTGCTAGCTGCAGTCTGCTTAAACAGTCGAGAAGGAGGACCCTTTAAAAGCACATGTGACAAAATTAGATTTTTTAAATGTAAGTGTGTGTTCCTCCTGTACAAGGGGCACTAAAGACTGCTAAATATATCTGGCTAGGCAGCAACAGGAGGAGCCTTTTAAAAACCCCACCCATAGAGTGTCGGGAGGGGGGGGGGGTCTGAAAAAGCAGCGCAGCCCTGAAATAGCAGCAGGCCAATTGCACTTTATTGATTTCAAGACCAAGTGAAAGCCACGGCTTTCAGCCACACGAAGTGCTGTCATGTTCATTCTCAGGCGGTGCCGAAAGACAGCGCTGCATGAATTTGGGAGGAAAAAGGAAAAACAAATGCATTGCCTTGCTTGGTGACCTTTACAGACCTTTATGGTGCAGAGAGGGGTATTGCTTATGCAAGAGAAACCTTTTAAAAGGGCTCAGTCTGAAACCGAGTGGTTGATTTCCCTCTTATTGTACTCAATGTAAAGACATTACTCTAAAAGTACTTCTTTGCCTGAAGCGAGACCAAGACGCCGCTCTAAAAATGAACAGATATTAATGGACATATTTCCAGCATTGGAGAATCAAAGCTCAAAGTAAATCACCCTGGAGCAACTTAGCAGCCCTGCTGTAAATAACAGGTAACGAGCAGCACACGACTTTAAGCACCGGTGTATCTTTTGTCACTCAGGACTGGACCCTGTAGCTGTGCTGCGAACGGGCTGCAATGCAGTCAGCTAACGTGCATGCGGTAGCATGCGGTGGCTTGGGGGCTCACATCCTGCAGGCTGCACGGGCCCCGATGGTGATTAAATAGCGGGCAGGGTTAATGTAGGCCGCCTGCAGCTTTGGGTGTTAATAAAAGTGGCCTCGTCGTTATTAGATATGGCCTACCTATGCTCCACAAACAGAGGGAAACGGGATGGGAACTAGCAAGTCTGGTGAGCGGCTGATGTCTTTAATCTCCAATGAGAATGCCCTAACGCTGGTTTGGTCCATACTGAGAATGTGCAGTATGTCTCCGGAGGGACACGGGAGCGCAGCGAGGAAGCCCCTACTCACACTCTCCAATCCACTTGCTGGGCTCCATCATCAGCCTGTGCTTGGCGTCCTCCAGCTCCAGCGTCAGCAGCTCGTGTTTGGCCTTCAGCTCGCGGATCTGCTGCTGCCGCCTCTCCAGCACCTTCAGCCTGGTGTTGAAATAGAGCAGACCCTGCGGAGGTGGGGGGGGGCGTGGGGTCAGTCAGCCACCATATACGGGGACGCCGCAATCCCAATTCTACTGACGGCTTCGTTTACACTGGGTGAATTGGAGGGGACACTGGATCCGGACAGGAAATGAAACTAGCATCCGCAATCCCCAATAAGTAAATAAATACATATATGTACAGGTGACAGACAGCATCCTAAGAAGAGCCATAGTGACAGAGGTAGCATGTATTACCACAGAAGCTTTACAGGAGACAAAATGACACCCTATCATTTCAGCCGTGCTGTTTTCCAGGCATTGTCCTGTAAGAGGACTTGTCTCCGCTTGTAACATGCATTGTAATAACTCTGGGTCCTCTGGCCTTGCGCGCTGAGTGAACGATATCCCCTCTTGGATAAAACTCTCCCTGGCCAAAGTCCTAAATTCAGCACATAATTTAGACACGCCCATCCTTCCCCGGCAACGTACCTTTTCTACATCCTGAAACGGTTGCTGGAGAAAGGGAAGGGAAGGGAGAGGGTGTGATTAAATGGACGCACGTGCACGACAGGCACACACAATCGCGCACACACGCAGGCACGGTAGCGGCGAGATAGCAATAGTGCTAGCAGCCCCGGGACAGGCTTTCCGTTATGTGTGACTTGGCCGTCGTTACTTTCAAAGACGAATTGAAGATCATCTTTTCCTAATTGAAACTAAATCAAACGACTATCCGGCTGATTTAATATCTCCCTTCAACAACTCTCCACTGGGCTGACTCCAGCTTGTAGGGATGGTTAATGACCCATGGAAGCGGGGACCGCCATAAAGAGTGATCAAGCATCCACGGATGGAGACCTTCATCCATCACATTCTCCTCAGCTACACCAGGGCTTTGCCTCATACCCCCTTCCGAGGGCCATCCCGCGGATCAGTCATACCTAAACCAATTAACCTCAGGCAGTAATTGCTTGTGCGATACCCCCCCACGTTTCCATAGAGACCCACATGGCAAAAAAACACCCAGCAAGCCGTCACAGGCACTTAAACACAGTCATTTGCTGCCAAGTGGATGGAAGAAGGTCAGGCACTCAAAAGAAAGAAGCAGTCCGTACGGCCTGCTCAGGGCCTGTCCTGCATCTGGACTATCAAGAAAGCAGCCAGGAACACAGCATATTCTCCAGCACCTTAAACAGGTTCAGCTTCCACCCTAACTGACAAAACAATTCCACTGTCCACCCAAAATAATCCAACTGGACTGAATCTGATCCGGATCTGATCGCGGAGCAGGATTCCCGCTGAGTGAGCAGCAGCTCACCTCGGCCACGTCCTCCATCCGTCTCCTCTGCAGCCTCTCCACGTCGTCGATCTCATACACCTTAATCTCGAAGGGCTCCTTCAGAGTGCCGGGCAGCAGCGGGGGCAGATCCACCCACTGCCCAGTGGTGCTGGGCTTCCACCCCAGGGAAGAGGTGTCCGGGAGGGGGGCAGGGATCAAACGTCTCCTCTGGAGGCCTGGAGGCACAACAAATAAAAATAAAAAAATAAAGCAGTCAGCGATCGAAGCTGAAACAGACTGAGATACATACATTAGGCTTATCCGGTGGTATGCAGCAATATTAATAAATATGTATGAGGCCAAAGATCTAAAGTGATACCGGGATTGAACCCGCGGGCGGTATTGATTGCATGCATATAGTATACCGCGCTATCTACTGCACCTACAACAGATATGAATTACACAGGTCAACAACATAAATCTGACAGTGAATAGCATCGCCTGATGAGATTCAACAGGAGGGGGATTCAATATAGTTCTGTTCAGTGCATCAAATGTATCTTAAATCGCACATTGCATGGGTATCTGAATGCAAGATAATGTCCTCAGGCTAGAGGGACCAGGACTCAATTGTTGTTTCATGTTCACGGCACTACAAATTCATACATTAAAGTATAAACCTTGCTCTCATTTCTAGCAGTTATTACCTATCATGACAAAGAGCTGGGTCCTCCAACCATTCAACTTCCTAACAATCCAACTGTGCCAAGCTTAGACTATACTGCACACTTATAACTAATGGAGTATAAAAGCTGCAAGCAAACCATTGAGACCATGACGGGAGATTCATGCACAGGCATTTTGCCTATATAGCGGCCAGTGGTTATTTATAGACATTACTCAATGGTGCCAGTCAAACATCTCTAAATAGGCAACGTCTGGATGTCACTGAATAGTTTACATGACAGCAGGAAATGTTATTTTTGCTGCTAATGTGAAATATATCCTTTGCTTTGCCATGTACCAAAGAATACTTTTATTTATAGCCTTTTGACAAAACGTGGACTGATTCAGGGGACCTGAATTCTAAATCGAATGCCCGTTTGCTGAATAGGACATCAGAGTGTCTGAGGAGGAGTCATAGCCTGCTGTCTCACCATTCGATCTCTTCTTGGGGGATTTGGACGCCCTGGTACGGCCGGAAGAGGACATTCCGCTCTCGCTCATGGAATCGTGGGCTGAGGAGGCACTGCCCGTAGCCTCGCTGTCCCGGATCATGCTCTCATAGCCGCTGCTGCCCCCGCTGTGGTAGAAGAGGGCAGTGCGACCCATGGCAGGGGGCAGCTCCCCACTGAGGACGCTGCTGTTATCGCTGCCGTGTCCGCTGCTGTAGCGCTGCGGCCGCCGCGGGGCAGTGATCTTGCTGTACGGGGAGGGCAGTGCGAGGGCAGTGGGCTTGTCCTCATTCAGGTTCACCCCGCTGTCATTGCCGCTGTCTGAGTCTCCCGAGCCCCTGAAGTGCTTCCCAGGGCCACCCGAAGCCAGCTCGCTGACCCGGCTATTGGCGGCTCGAATGGCTTGCTTTGTTCCCATGATGGTGCCCCTCCCAGGCTTGCTGTTGACCCCTGTGACGGGACGAGGGCCCATCTTCCCTGTGGGAGGCAGGCCGGCATTGCGTGCAGCTGGAGCAGCCAGAGACTTGGTAGAAGAACTCAAGGCCTTAGTACTGCTTGTAGATATTGAGCGGGTCTTACTCGCACTGACACCCACAGTCTTGGAGTTGATGCTGCCTTTCAACAGCCCTGCTTTTCCTGGGGTCCCTGGCATGGCACAGGAAGGTGGAGAAGTAGCAGTCGGAGTGGAGGCAGCGGTCGGGGCCCCAAGCCTCGGCACTGACCTACTGGATTTTCCATTACTGCCCAGACTTGCACCACTATTTTCTCTATATAATCCTGGCTTGGATCCAACAGACGTCAGGCTGTCACATCTCTCTAGGGACGTCTGACTCCCGTACCACTGTCCAGTGTCACCTTTGCCCCCTCTGCTCTTAAGACTGGATGTCGCTTTGCCTGAGTAACAGTCTGCTTTTAGGCTGGACGTTTTGTGGCTGCCAGAGTCACTTTTGAGACGCATCTCAAGCTCGTCTTCTGATGATGCTGCCCTAGGTGCTGGGGATTTCCCTCCATCGATACCTGCTGACTTTAAGGCACTTGGGGGCAACAAGATCCGATTTTTCTGATCCAGGCTGGACTTACGGACTGGCGGAGCAGGAGGTGAGGTGCCACCAGGCTTCGGAAGCATACTACCTTTCTGTCCATTTGTCTTCTTCCCCAAGGAAGAGAACTTCAGGCTACCGGCTCCAGCCGTGACGTCTTGGGTCCCCCGGGGATCAGAGGAGCTATGGATGACGGGGACAGTGCCCAGAGTAGTTGCCCCACGTCGGAACTGTGGCATTTTACTCAGAGTCTCTGTTTTCTTGCTACTAGATTTTTCACAGCCATCCACAACCCTTTGGGATGAGGCAGACACAAGTGTCTTAGGCGGTCGAGGTACACTGTTGCTATTCATACCTGGCTTCCTGGAAGGTATGCTACTTGTGCCATTCCTAGAGAACTTCCCCGTAGAACTGGAGTCACTGGCTCGAGAGTCTGATGCATTATCAATGCGTTGCCAGGGGTCTTCCTGTTTGCCTTCCTGCCTCTGCAGTTCACAACTACTGCTGCTAGTCTGGGGAACAAATGAGGTAGGTTTAATTTTTTTGGGAAGACTGGAGTGAACACCTTGAGGGATCTGTGAAGGCTGCGAGCTGCTAAGGGTATTCGCCTTCATCTCCTTAGAAATTCTTGTGGCCACTTTCAGGGACTCTGGCGATGAAGGACACCTCGTCACGCTCAGCGAGATCTTGCTGGATGTGACACTGTCACTGTCCAGCTCAGAGAAGCAAAAGCCACTGTCATTCAAGGAGCTCTTGACATCCTGAGGGGTTAAAGGCTCCTTGTGGAACATGCTAAGGGAATCCAAATATAAATGACCCTCTTGACCAATGTGCTTAGACTGCTGCACAAACCTATCTGCTGAGGGGGGGCCTTCACTCTCAAGTGTACCCACACTGACTTCAGTGAGCCAGGAACTGATGGAAGAACACCTGCTTCCAAACGCTTCCTCTTGCACAGGAGTTACCATGTCAGTGCTGATACCAGATGCACCTTCCTGGGACATGTAAGCATCGAACTCATCATTGATGCTGCTGATGATGCTAACTGGCCGAGAGCCAGAAGCCAGCGCTTGTAAGGAGCAGTCACTGTTGAAGCTAATGATGCTCGAGGGCCTCCCGTTGTCTATGATACTACCTATGGATAGCTCCTCCACCACAGTGAACACCAGCTCATCCTCTCCATTGAGCTCCACAGGCTGCTGCAAGGTAACTGTAGTCCTCAAGATATCCCTGTCGAAGCATCTTCCCCTAAAGGTAGAGCGCAGGTGGCTCACCTCCATGGGAGACCTACTCATGGGGTTGGCTCTGCCAAGGACCGGGGAGCTCCCAGGCTCTCGTCGCTTCAGTGCTTGATGACTCATCCCTACTGGTGGCATTCTCATTGCAGAGCTGCCCTCTAACTCAGGGTAAAGTTTCCTAGGCTCTCTCTGTTGGGGAGGGGGAGGTGCGGGTTTGGGGAGGGCCTTCTTGTTGATGTAGACCTTCTCCCGCACCACTGGTTCAGGGTCCTGAGACATGGTGCTACCATACTTGGATGTGACTTCTCGTCCATTCGATGAGAGCACCTTCTCCCCATCCGCGCTTGTTCGACTCAGACTTTCCACAACACCCCCATCAGAAGCAGAGGCTGACCACTTGGAATGTTCCGGTGTGGACGTGAATGGAGCGCTGCAAGCCAGATTGGCTGATATACACTGAGCAGGCTGCCTAGGTGAGATGTTCTCCTGGTAGGAGGCCTTGGCAGAAGTCCTTGGCGGAACTGCAACATTGTCTTTAGCTTTACCAGCTCCATTGTCCAACTTGGGCCCAGTCTGGGAGCCCTTGCCTTCCCCTGGAAAAGCCGTCGGCTCTTCACTGCCATCGATACACTCTAGACGCTCCTGAAGCTCTGCGAATGTGTTGCATTTGAAGTGGTCTCGGTCCACAGGACCCTCCTTGGTATGCTTCCTGTTGAGGGAGGGGATGATAGGCACAAAGGCGGGGGGGCCCTCATTGTCGCTGAGCTCACGGTCCGAGAGAGCCGCTCCCCCTGGTCCCACATAGATGACGGTATCGCAGGATTGCTCGCTGCTAGAGGAGTAGTCTGGGTCGCTGACTAGGACTGGTATGTCTGGGTCCAGTGCAACGGTTTTTGGATGAAAGGGTCTCAGGTGGGGCGGCCGGCGAATTCTGCCTTCCTCACAGGAGCTCTCCCCGCCGGAGGAGCTTGATGCATACTGAAAACGTTACAGAGATAGCACAAGTTAAACATTTTTCAAAGCAGACGTCTGCCTTTGGCCACTGGAGCTTGTTACATCCGGAATTGCTGAGCCTTGTCACTGATCACTGAATTATTTAATGACAAATCTGCACCCAGGACACAGTTAACCCGAGGGTAAATATCAACGGCGTCTTAAGATGTCGATGCGGTAAAGGTGAAAAGTGCACGCCAATGAGAAAGCGCAGAAGCACTGGTCAATATTACAACACCACCACCTAGCCATGCATTAGGACTGTGTCTCAGCCCGGAGCGTTATAAATACGTGCTGTCTTTCTGGCTCGTTATTCTGAACATATATTCTCCTAATCTTAGTACATTCATTACCCACCTCCCAAGGCACACATATTGATTTCATGGTGTAGATAAACAAGAAAAACTAACTCTGAATCATTGCTATAACTGCCATTCATTAACAGAGATGCTGATTAATTTTATAGATCTTTAAGGTTCCTGTGCTGGGGATATTTCAGCACCCCTCACCCCGTCCAGTCTATTTATCGAGTCAAACGGCACGTCAGAGAGACGCAGAAGCAGGCTGGCACGTGCAGCAGAGCCGACCCGCTGCGACCCGCCGCGAGCGCCGCTGAGCGCCGGGGGGGCTCACCTTGGCTTTCTTCTTCCGCATACGATGGATGCGCGAGGCCAGCTGCAGCGTGCCGAGCGACTCGCCGTACTGCGCCGGCGCGTCGGCGATGTGTGCGATCATGGTGGTGCGGCAGTTGATGTTGCCCAGAGACTCCCTCAGCAGCATGGTCAGCTTGCTGTCCCTGTGGAGCAAAGCCGCACAGCTCACGCCGGTCCCAGAGTCCAGCTTCCCCGGGACACCGTTGCACTTTCCATGACATTCCCAGTTAAATCAGAGCCCTCCTTATACTAGTCTGTGCTCATATTTACACAGTTTCCCTCAGCCGTTTACCTCCAAATGGATAGTCTTAGCTCTACACTCTAAACCAGTATTTCCCAATCCAGTCCTTAGGGATCCACAGACAATATACATTTGTTTTGCTCCCTCTCAGCTCCCAGTAGGAGAGCAAACTGTGGACTGTCTGGCAGGGAGCTGGGAGGGAGCAAAATGTGGACCGTCTGTGCGTCCCTGGGGACCGGATGGGGAAACACTGCCCTAAACACAGTGATTTACTCGGCTTTCCTGAAAGCTGTAACGAACACAATCTCCCAGTTCCGTTCCCGCTCTACTCCTTCTCCTGATCCTATCTTCCGCACACCTCCAATTCTGCCCCTCCCCCTATCTCCCCCTCTTCTGCTACCTCTCCATGCTTCCAGTGCCACGGTCCGTTCCATTCTCTGTTATCCATAGCTTCTCCCATATTGTTTCCCGGATTTCACAGCCACCACTCCGTAGGGGTTACTCCCGGGAAGCAGAGTGTGCACATCAGCACAAGCCCCGCCCCTCGGTCCCGCCCCTCGGCCCTCGCTCTTATATTTGTGGGCAGAGGACAGATGGCAGCTTGGCACCTCACCTGTAAGGGACGTGCTTGGCCCCGTTGGCCAGGGCCAGAATGACGTTGCCGAGGGCGTTAAGTGACAGGCACAGTCCGCCACCTCCGTCCCTGCTCTTGCTTAGGATCTTCTCGCAGCTGCCCAGGTCGATGAGATGCAGGCGACTCCGGCCTCCAGACACTGGTGGAGGAGCAGAGAGAGAAGGTGGTGAGGCTTCTTCATCCTGGTGCCTCTGGTTTTCCAGCCAGAAGAAGCCAGACTGGGGGCTGACCCCGCCGTCTGCTTTATAAATGACTAAGATGTGGTGTGATTCAAATCCCGGGTTTATAGATAAATGTAGGCAGGTACCAGATGGTTGTCAAACACTCTAACAGTACGATCAGAGGTGGGTAATCCAAGTCCAAAGAGTAACAATCCAGACCAGGATTTTGTTTTAACTAGTTGAGAACTTTGTGACTGAGACTCTTAATACTTATCTGATTGGTTGAAACAAAATCCTGGCCTGAATTTGTTACTCTTTGGACCTGGATTACCCAACTCTGACTACGATGATGTCAGACTGGACACTGGGCTCCGATGCTGACATTAAGCTATACGTGTAGCTGGCGATGCGTCGCTGCGGCGTGAATCTCTGCATGTGACACGCTCTGTGGCAGTGGCCTCCGGACGTCAGCGAAAACGGCAGAATCCAGACTCAGCACTGCAATAAAAACTAGCCCTGTACCTTTGACAGCAGCACCGGGACATAAACACTGCTGAGAAGGTACGTCAGACTTCGTTACTTGCTCAGATTTATTCACCAGTATCAAGCGTGCGCTCTGCACAGCCACGGCCGTGGTGAGACACTAACGGGCCTCACGTAAGAAAACCCTCAACGTCAATTGCGCTGATCACAAGAATATTTCCCTGCTCATTAATATTCCTGTTAAGGTTTTAGAAATCGGTTTAGACAACGCTCATTAATGCAGCTTTTATCCGGTGGTGCGGAAAGCTCAATCTGATCCGGATTAATCCCTTCACCTACTCGACGGCGACGTCCGAGCGAATAAATGAGAGGGAGGCCGTCACGCCGGCATGAGATACTGCGAGGAGCCGCGCTGGCAGCCGCACGCAGCCCGGCACATTCTACAAGGACTGACTTTCCCACGGGTGGGTCCTTTCCCGGGGCGGCAAAGAGGCAAGGAAAAGGGGATAAGAAAAAATACCAGGAAGTGAAGCCATTTGTTAGTGGGACAAAGGGCAGAAAAGGGCAGAGGAAGTCAGCTGACAATGGGACGGCATCCAGCGGCGTTCGGGCCCGTCTGAAACCGGCCTGCCCGCGGACTTGGCGGTCAAGTGTAACAGGAAGTGGGGGGGGACACCAGCTCGGGACATGACTGACAACCACAGGCTAGGGCAAGCGAGGGAGGGGCAGACGGGTGGGCCGCTCACTTCCTCCCTTGCCGCTCTTCTCCATGCGGTACTGGTAGATGTGCAGCGTGAAGAGCATGTGCGAGTTGCGGCGGTCCTCCTCGTCGCAATCGGGCCGGCTGGTGCTGCGCGCGGCGATGGCGGCGTCCAGGAAGAGGGCGGCCTTCTCGGCAGTGGGGGCGCGGAGCTCGCTCTGGTTCTGGAGCTGGGTGGGGCGGGTGGGGGGGGAGCAAGGGGTTACATTTTAGGGAGGAGGGAGAAGGAAACGTGGGAGAGGAAAGCCAGCTAATTGGACCCAGGCACACGTTTCTTGCCTATTACACTGAATCTCCTGGGCAATAATAGGAGCAGATATGCACACTGAGGGAGGGGATTAGGAGAGGAGGGGGGGATGGGACTGTATCCCTGGAATGCTAAAGCTCCAGTCTAGAGCAATGTGGGGGTGGGGGGTCCTTCAGGAGGGGAAGAAGGGAGCTTCAGAGGACTCGAGGCTCCCTTTGAAGTGCCGGTCCTTGGCGGAAAAAAACAACATCTGACGAAAGCACCTGTCAGGGCCGTCAGAGCAGAACCCGCCCAAGCCCAGGGCGATCCAGTGTGGCTGGATCCGGCGTGACACAGATACCGCGGCTAACGCGCACGGACATATACAGGAGCTGACATGCGGGGGGGGAGCAGGCAAGGGGATTCGGGGCAGGAATGACAGTCCTGACAACAGGGGACATCAAGGGCCTGGGACTGGGCAGCAGGTCAGACAGGCAGGAGCGTGGACGCCCGAAGGCTGGCCCACCTGGGTACCGCAGATGGGGTCCTCGCGCAGGTAGATCCCCGGCGACTGGCCGTCCTGCAGGCTGCCACTGGCCGCCTCGGACAGCAGGTCGCTGAGCGTCTCGTCCTTGCCGGAGATCTCCACGGCAGAGACGCGGACGGAGAAGCGTGTGCCCGTCTTCTCCTTGCGCTCATTGATCAGCTTGAAGAGCCAGGATATGGCACAGGGAACGATGCCCAGGCTCTGGGTGGAGGCGTCCTTGCCGATCATGGTGTACGTCTTGCCTGGAGGAGACCAGAACAGGTGTCGGAGGGGGTCGGCGGACATCCATTCAAGATGACATCATTCATGCCACCGCATTGACTCGTTGTTTTGGGAGGCAGAGTTCCTCATTAACATGGAGAGTTACTCTGACAGCCACAGCTGGAGGCTGGCTACCTCACAGCTGCCAAGAACAGGGAGAGGAACAATGAGACACTCAGCGGCCAGAGAGCCGGCAAATGGAAGCCCTTCAGATTCGCAGTGCTGGGGGGTTAATTACATGGCCCCACTCCCCCATGCCGTCGCCCAGCCAGGCGCAGCGAGCCGCCACAGACTCCAAGCGAAGGCAGTGAAAGACCGAGGAGCAATACGGTCCCCGACACGAGGACCCCGGGAATCGGCCGCAGGGCCGAGGCTCACGCGACACCCGGCGCCCGCCAAGCCGATTAACAGCAGGGCTCTGAGCGTGCTCCAAAGCGGCAGGCCGGCCGAGGGCCGCGGGGGGCTGACAGCCATCGATAGGGACTCGCCCCTGGTTACCCTGGTTACCTAGTCTGACGTGGCCAAAGCAGAAGATGCAGCCGTCCGCTCCGTTCACCACCGACTGGATGACATCCGCCACGGTCCCGGAACACACCTCCGCCTGGGGGGGGGGGGAGACTCGTCACACCCGCTAACTGACAAGACACTAGGAAATGGAGACGGAATTCAGCAGCAAGTAAATCAGCCTGATAAGGATGCAGACAGGGCTCAGTGGACTCCTTCTTTGTGTACGGCACACACCTGCAGACAGCCTCCCATGTTCCATCTCGTAAAGGGGGGGGGGGGGGGGCTTCCCTACAACACTTCAGGAGCTTCACCACAGAAGGATGAAGTGCTCACACACTCCTGGGGGCCCATTCTGCAATTACCGGTGAATCCCCATAGAGCAGTGACGGAGGGGGCGGGACTGCAGGACAGGCTTCGACCCGCCCCCCACTGTTCTGCTATGGGCTTTTCAAGCGTCAAAGCTGTCACAACAGCAGCTCTGTCACCAACTGGGTGCCAGACAGCCCCTTGTCGCTGGCCGGGTCCCTTCAGCGAGGCCTGCATCCACTGGACTGTCAGCACCAGCAAATTAGCAGGGAGCCGTAATGCATGATGTCCGTGCGACACAAAGCGACAGGGCTGCGCTTGTGAGCCACTCCCCCACCACCAAGACGCCTCTGTCATGTCAGCTGGGTAGAAGCTTAATCTGCAGCTGCAGTTCCAGATCTCAGTCAGATGCTTCTGTGTGCTTAAAGGGACCAGAGAGCATGAGGAACGGGCACCTCCCACGCTGTCCCTGAGGCCAGAGTGACGGGCACCTCCCATGCTGTCCCTGAGGCCAGAGTGGGACGGTACCTGGGAAGAGGAGGTGCTTCATACCTGGGAGGCATCCTGGGTGAAGACTGCATCGAAGGCAAACATCTTTGGGGCGGCCACCACAGCGCGCCGGGGCCCTGAGCTGGAGTGCGCGGCGAGGGAGGGGTCATAAAGGGTCAGCTGCTTCTTGCGGGGGTCCACCTTCAGGAAGGACATGGACTCCGAGGAGTCCAGGGGGCCCATCGAGGGGCAGATGCGCACCATCACTTTCACCTGTGGGGATGTGAGATGTGGATTAAGGCTTCCGATACCCATCTGCCCAATCCCCTTACGGCGCTGGAGATCTGAGCAGCAGACACGGTCTCGGGGGCAGAACCATAAGTGTGCCACATCGCGCCCTGACCTGATGACCCTCACGGAACTCCGGAAGCGTCTCTTTCCACCCGCTGTGATGCTGATCAGCCCAGAGCACGTTCACAGGGCCTAGACTCCGCATTGCGGGCAGAATGACGCCGTCGTGGGGACCCGGAGGCGTGATATACCGCTGCCTTAAGTAGCATTCCCAATCTCCCCACCTCTGATCGGGAACTGCCATCAGCCCCCACCCCCCGCCGGCCTTCAAAATTAATTCACGGTGGCTTCAATTAAGCTGGATGCATGAGCGACTGCTCTGCGTGGGACACTTCCAGTTCGCTTTACCAAATCAGCTGCTCTGAAGGTCAGGGAGTCCTGTTCCCATCATTCACCCCCCTCCCCCTTATTAAGCCACAGTACATATCAGCTGCATTAACCTACGAGGCCCCCGCACCGGAATGGCTTGGTGGGAGGGCCCGGAGCCCGGTACTCTGCTCTCCCCTGCGCCCAAAGCACACGCCGCTCTTCATGTGCATGGGCACCTCCTCATGTGCTTGGGCACCTCCTCATGTGCTTGGGCACCTCCTCATGTGCTTGGGCACCTCCCCATGTGCATGGGCACCTCCCCATGTGCTTGGGCACCTCCTCATGTGCTTGGGCACCTCCTCATGTGCTTAGCTTGTCATGTTCACATGCTCGTCCAGAAGCATTATGCATTTTTACAGCACCATCATTCTATGATGTGATTTCAGTTAAGTACTTTGGATGCAACTAAAATTCCCGTCAAAATGAATATTTTGTGTGGATGACAGGCTAACCTCAGGCTAACCCTGCCCACTAAGCCAGGGTCACCATGACAAGGGGGCAGCCTTTGCCCCTCTGGATTGCCCATACAGATGCAATCCCTAACCCACAACTATGCAGACTTGCGGCCCACAGTCGAGGAGGCAGCCGGGTCCAGTTCCAGCCCCGGCCCCCGGAAAGGCTGCCGCAGGAGACGACGGATCTGGCATGTGCTCTGCACACGCTGGCCAGAGTCCCATGCCACTGTGAATCCCAGGCACGTTTGCGGCCAGGCCTGCAGACAGCGAGGAGGCCTGACAGGCTCTCACCGCCCTGCCCTGCTAGGCTGCCCGGCACACGGTCTTTGCAGGGGGCTCTGATGCTCTCGCTCCAAGTGCGAGCGCCTGGATGCTCTGCGGCTATTAAGCGATAAGGAATTCAATCTGGGACAATAAAGGGGGCTGTGATGGAGGGGGGGGCGGCCGCCTCGCGCCCGGCGGAGAAGCAGTCGGCCCCCTCTTCCTTTCCGCTCGGGTGGTGAAACAGCCGCCTGTTTTTTTTCTCTTCGCTTTCCCACACCGTTTGTGCCCAAACAAAAGGGCATGCCCCCCCACCCCCCCCCCACCCCCACCCACAACTTCTGTGTGGATACTGTTACAAATCCTGCCTCAGCACTGTGTAGCAGCGCCTCTGACCAACTGCGTTCCGGCGGGATTCCGGCGGGATTCCGGCGTTCCCCGGGCCCAAAGCGAGTGGCGCTCTCCCCTCTATGGGGATATCATTTTGACGGACGTGTACATGTGTTGAACAAATGACTGTTCCAGTGACATTTAAGCCGGCCCCTGTATAGGACGGCTCCAGTTCCCTAGCGATACTGCGGACGGTATATTTACATTCAGCAGCTAGCGCACGCCCTGGCCCCCCCGCCCCCTCCCCTGGCGATTAAATGGGATATCTTTTCCTTCTCCCCCAGTCACTGCATCCTGCTTCTCCCATCTGCATTACCAGAGCCGGCTTTGGAAAACGTGGGAGCAGATGGAAAAGAAACATTGAGGTGATGCCAGCCTTAGTCAGGATCAGGATTCCTGTGGGAATAACCAGGGTGCATCCTCAGAAAGGAGAGTGCCCCTGTTGACAGGGAGCCAAGCCTTTCACCGTGACTGTAGCAGAGGCGTTTAGTGAATCGCATTCGTAAATTAGTCAAGTTTAATTCTGCCGTATTTGCCCCACTGGGTATCACAGCCTGATCTGTAAAGACATACGTGCACAACCTGCCCATCAGCTCAGTGATCAGGGGTCAGAGCAGTTCAGACCGGTCACAAGGAGAGGCAGTCGCTTAACCAGGCTTCCGCTCCTCAGAAATCGAGAGTGGGACCGACGTCCAGGCCCCGCGGGGCCTTCTGATGCCATGTGAGCCAGGCGCATCGCTTTGCTGAAGGAAACTCACTGAACTCTATTAAGGGGATATTTAATGGGCTGTTTCTATAGCGGCGTAAACAATAGCCGACAAACAGAGGGGAAGGGCGGGTGTCCCGTGGCCGAAACTGGCCGTGTGAGAGCAGCACAACCCGCAAGCCGCTTCCCTCTCTTCTTTCCTCCCTAAACACTTGTTCCAGTACCTGGGCCAGCAGGTGGCAGAGCAGCAAAGGGGCCAGCCCGAGGTTAAGGGCAGCAGGAAGCCGGCCAAGGCATTCCAGGTCAAGACAGAGCAGAATCCCAGCTGGACGACGGGATGTGAGCTAGACACCTTCTAAATAAACAGCCAGTGACATGCCACAAGGTTGGGCAGGCTGGGAGCGGGGTGCCTGAGTGAAGAGACCTTCACTGGCCTCAGTGTTCTCCACCCCAGGACCAGGCATCTCCATCTACAGTGAGATGCAGCCCTGATCGTCCTTCTGATATAATCTGAGAGCATGTGTGCATAGAGAAAAACGGCAGGATGGACCAAGTGTGCTACGGGGTGCCCTATCAGAGCACAGATCAGGACCCCCCTCCATAGTCACTGTTTGCCCCCAGCACTGAAAATATGCCTAAATCAGCTTTAACGATTAACACAGACTTTTGTTCTAATCCCCAAACAGGCGTGCTCGGTGGTCCATGCTCTCCCGTTACACGGAAGAATTCTCCCTAAGCCTTCTTAGACAGATGGTCAACAATCAACGTTTACAAGCGCAGAGCACACAACGCCAACCCTACCGGGCTGGGTGAGGCCAGGATGGAGGGAGGGGGCGCGTGGCTCGTCACGGGGAGCCAACCTTGGGTTCCATGTAGCCCTTGTGTGTTGCCACAGGCTACACCAAACCCCCCCCCCCCTGCTGAGTGACCGTCTCGCTGCCTGGTGCTTCCTGTGTGATGGTTCACAGGATACTAGCTAAATGAGCAGGCCTGCTGTGAATATGATGCCACATAGAGCCAGGGCCCTCCACGGGAAGGGTCCAACCAGCCAGGATCTTCGCTTGTAAATCTCACCTTCCTCTCGAGCCCTTGCTGTTGAGGCCCACAGACCCTTAAAACTGCCACCGGTCACAGGGGCTAGTAAGACAAAAAACGCCCCTCGGAGCTGGGAAATGTGGATTTGCGCAGGGCTCGTGTCCTTACGCCGTAATCACTGAGCACAGGAGAGACCCAAAATCGTCTCCTCGGGATTCTGATAATAAAATTCCCGTTCTGTGGCTTTCGCGGCACTGAGACATTGGGAAATAACAGGCCAAGCTGTAAAAGCAGCCTCCTTAAAGGGGTGGGCAACAGGCAAAAGCAGCCTCCTTAAAGGGGTGGGCAACAGGCAAAAGCAGCCTCCTTAAAGGGAGGGGCAACAGGCAAAAGCAGCCTCCTGAAAGGGATGGGCAACAGGCAAAAGCAGCCTCCTTAAAG